>JAABKJ010010295.1:0-11000 GCA_011634705.1 Andricus grossulariae
GAAAAAAGTGGATCGTTAGAAGAACTCTCTAAACCATTAGCTCTAACTATTTTAAATTGAAGCGCAGCTTTTCGTCGGTGAATTTGGTTAAAATTACTATTTTGTGTTTAGGTAAGTTAAACTGACTGTTGAAAAGAGCATGATGAACAATTTCAAACAGTAGGATGCAATGCACCATTTGGTAACCGTCACACTCAGCGAGATAAAGAGTTACTTAATATTCGTGTAGTAAGCCTTACTTCTGTGTGGAGTAACTTTGCCGATTTCGCTTTGTAGCGCATATATGTATATGTATATATGCACTGTATGCATTCTACATACGATTTATAAATTAGAAAAGAAAAAAATTATTTTATATATAATTACTGCACTTAATTTACGATTATTCTTACACAATTGCACTTACACATATGATCTCACGCTCAAGCGCTTTGAAAAATCGCCCCTGCTGGTGAATCGAACCCTACCTAACTACCTAAAACCTAAATATAGCGTACGCATTAGTCAAGTGAGCTACAGAACCGCTTAGATTTTTTTTGACAAACTCTCGGTCAAGCCTTTTCTATGAGAAAAACGCGGCTACCTAAGAAATAGAATATGTGTCGTCCTCAGTTTTGTCAGTAATTTTTGTATACATATTATATACTAATAGGTAGGCTTAAAAATGTTAACATATAATTTATCTAATTAATTAATTTCTTACAGAAGACATCTATGTAATATTTTGTAACGAGCTTGGGAAAAATATTTTGCTTAGATGTATTAATTCACACATACAATATATTATTTTAGTAATTTATGTGTATTATTATGAAATGATTTAAATTTTTCAAAAGTACATAGTTTGTATTATTGAAAATTAAGAGTTTAAAAACTGTTTTCGAAGGAAATTTTTTGAATTTGTACTTTTATTTTATAATCATCTCACTTTATTGAAAACACAACATTTATTTACGTAACTGATATATAAGTGAAGTTTCACGTCACTTTACCCCGCCCACTGCCCAAAAATTGATCCAATATGGTGGACGAACTTTTCAAAAATCAACGGAATACGAACTATTTTTTATGATTTTTTTATCAGTCGAGTCGTCTCAGGGTAAAAAGTTCCCAAATCTGTAAATTCACGAATTTATACTATGCAAAGCGTGTTTAAAGAACAGACTGGTCAGAGAAGCTTCTGTCTGAAATTCTATGCTGACAGCATGAAAAATGGTAGTTTCTCCTCTGAAATACTATAATTATCAGCTATAGAAAAACATCTAGGAGGCCCGAACCTGACGGAACCTTATCGAAACCATATCCAGACTTTCGTGCATGGTGGGAAATCGTGGATCGATATAACTCCACTGATCTATCTTGACTTTGCTAAGACTACAAAATTGTTAGACAGGACGTTCTTCAAATTCATTCTCACTTTTAATAATTAATTTTGCATCTTGTTGATATGCTTTTTACTACCAAAATATTGCAAAATCCGTAATATTTTTCCAGGTAGTACTATGAAGGCATGTCTAATAGAGATTTTATCCACTTTAGGTGCTTCAGAGAATCTTTTCTTAAAAAACCTCTTAGTCTTTCCATGCTCTTTTTCATCGTAGTAGATTACATAAAAATTCTTGAATTTCCTATTTGGCCACTCGAAAAGCGATTCTGGAGTTAATATTGCATCGTTTGGTTGTGCTTGCAGACTTGCACGTGTAGCTTCACGTTTTAGGATAGCTCATACGCCATCACAAGCTCCTTTGCCATGCGCGGTTGCATGGAAATGCTAATCGGCTTTAACACCAAAATCTTCTTCATGATGAATTAAATTGCACATTTGATACTTGTTCTTGTAATGCTGTTTCGCACCATCACTTACATACATAATTCTTTCAAATTTGGATATAGTTTCTTAATCTCAGGAATGACTAACTTTTGCATGACATAGACTGCGGTAGTGTCATGTTTCGTGCAATCAGATAAGAGTACAAAGATTTTGTAGCAAGTCTCTCCTCCGTGATTCTTGTAGTAACATACCACTGGATATACCGTGCATTGACTATTATTATAATGAAATGCTTGAGCTGCATCTTGTGCCATAAAAGCAAAATTTTCTTAAAAATCAGTGTGATCTATCACTGAACCTGGTGACAAGTTATTTTTGAAATTTGTAATAAATTCTGACTGCGTTTTTAAAATAAAATCGTGAGTGAGAAACGTATTTAAACGAGTGCAAAACTCGTCAGCAAAATCTTCAGATGAGAGACATTCCCTTTTCAGAGTACACGTATCTGTCGATTCCCAAGTACTGAAAATTACTTTTGATATACACTTCTTAAAAATCTTCGTGAGGAAATCACTGAGAAAGTGTTTTTCTCGACACAGTTGACATTCACGAAGATAACATGCTGGTGATGGATTATCACACAAGAAGAATCTGAAACAATTTTTGTACTGTTGAATGGAATCGTCATATTTTTTAGTCAATCTTGCCAAGTTGCTCGCATCAAACATTATCTTGCAGTTCTGGTGTATGGTGCAAACACAAACGCTGTGTTTGCCACTAGCTCCAGCCAAAATGCACCATTGTGGTCGAAGCTCTGCAAATTTCGTTAAGCCGATTGATATCTGTGGGTTGAGTTCTTTGAATCGAACATGCAGATATTTTATGTCACATAGCATCAAGCGCTTCTGTTTTTTTCTTTTTTTTTTACCAAGTCTCACAGTAATAACGTCTTTCTTGCTCGGCATAATCCTACTGTTCTCGCCACTTTCATAAAAATTTCGAACTAATTCAACAACGTCTTGTGATAATGTTTTGCCAGCTCTAGCAATATGTGTCGACATAACTCCTTCTGATTCTTTGAGTTTTAGAGCTTTCTTGACAAAGTATTTCGAGGTATTGAACTCTCTACAAGTCTGTGCAATACTCCAGCTATCAGGTACTATCGTGAGGATCGTGATCCGTAATGGATCATTCAATGCTAAACTAGTAGAAAACATCTGCTTTAGTCTTTCTAACATTTGTTCGAGTTCTCTTTCTCTAGATGAAGAAGACTTCTTGCTAGGCTCTGGGGCATCATTTCCATCATTCGCATATGATTGTTCTGATTGAGAATGAATACTGGAGTTTAATACTTCAGGTTGCAAACTAACATCAATTGCCTCAAATTTGCGTTTCCTGCAACTACAGCATATTTTCATGCCAGGTTTATGTACTGGAACGAATTTTTGCAAATTTATCGAAACTGGTCGGAGATCCTTACCCTTATGAGTAGAGATATTGAATGGATTAATACATCTATCCCCATGAATCCCGGCTCCTTCGGATTCTATGATATTCAGTGATAGTTACCGCTTTCTCCAAATAATAGACGTGAAAACAACTGATTTAAATATACGATAAGTATTTCCAGCAAAAGTAGTCGTGGAAACGACTCCAATGTCGAAAATCGCTTTTCTGGCGGGTAGTCGTGAAAACGACTGATTTAACCCAAGAACAACAACGTATGGGTGGAATCCCACCCAAACTCTGATTAATTAAGGCTGCGCATGCGTGAATATTTCTTATCACCTTCTCCTTCTCAGTGCCATCAAATCCAGTCTTGTTCTACCCTTTGCAGGTCAGGAAGGACAGGAAAGGCTATTCATTTTGAGAAAAATATGGTAAATGTTCATGTGGTGAGCATAAAAAAGTGATTTGCTATGGCTGCCTAAATGCTGATAATCTTTCAGAATAATTCACAGAAAATAATTTCACAGAAAAACTAAATTGAAAAAGAAATATGCACTAATTAACTTTTTTCTTCCATAGGAATTAAGGGCTCATTTAGGGCTCTCGAATGACCTTTGGCGCAATTTTTCAAAAACAACCCCTATCACAGAAAAACTACCCTAAAATATAAATATGAACTAATTACCTGTTTTCTTTCACAGGAATTGAGGGCTCATTTAGGGCTCTTGAATAACCCCCGGCGCAATTTTTCAAAAACAGCCCCTATCACAGAAAAACTAACCTGAAAAACAGATATGTGCTAATTAAAAAAGAGAGTACATCACAATTAAGGGCTCATTTTAGGATTTCCAACGACCCCAAAGTTAATTTTCCAATAACCATCCCTTAACCTTCGAAAACTTCCCCTCACCCAAAGTACTGACAACGTGCAAGACAAAGTATTGTTCTAAGAAAAAGTGAAGTTCTATCAACAACATTGTGGGTTCAAATACTCGACTCTAAAGGTGCTAAAGACTTTTAGGTATTTAATTGTTAACATGAATTAGAGAAGTGGATTTGTAAGAAATTTTCGTTATTTTTTTTATTGTAAAGGTGCATTAAATCTCCCCATGTTTTAGGATTGAAAATGCAAAAAATTTGCTTTTTTTCGTGGATTTTTTTTTAATGTAATGTTTGAATATTTATTTTTAGAATTCAATGATTCAGAACATTTTTTTTTAATTGTTTTTTTGGAATCATATTTGCATCGTAGGTGTTGGATTCAATAAAGGTTGATACATAATTATAATTTACGAAAGAAAGTTTCTCTTTATATTCACTATACAATCGGGTGGCCTGATTAAAAAACTGTATAGGAAGCGACGTCGAAAACCAGTATTTACACCAAGATATACACCAATATTTTAAGTATCAGGTAGCATGTACAAGTTAAAAAACGCCTTACAAAAGTCTTAAATTAAGGGAACAAAATTTATATAACACATTCTTAATATAAGTTTCTGTAGATCGAATACAGAAAAAACAGAAGATAAAGTAATAAAAGGATGTGCTTTGGGTTTCAATCGTGTACAAAAATAAAAATCTTGCCGACGTTCCGTAAACATTGCAGTTCACTTCTTCACCTGAAACCCGATTGAAATCCGATTGAAACCCGAAGCACATACTTTTATTATAATGAATCATCGTGAAGCATTAACCCTCAAATAGTTCACTGGTGCGAATTAGCACTGAATTTTTTTTAATTTTGCTGGCATTTACGCAGGCACAGCTGGAGCGGGTTATCCCCACTATATTAAATATTTATGTTAAATATGCGTAATATATGCTAGATGTTTATTATATGTTCAATATGTTAAATATTTAATATTAACAATGCAGAAAACCAATTCACACCAGTGTACCTTTAGTAGGGGCCAGAAAGGAGTGTACCGTTTAAGGGTTAAATCTATTCTTAGAAAATAAAGTTTATATGGATTTCAGTGTAAAGATTCGCTGCAGTAGAAATTAACCTTATCGAATAAACTTTACACAAAACTGAGATAATTTCGTGTTTTTAAACTGTCTCGGAATAATTTTCCAGTGAGAAAGCGTAGTATATATTTATGTATGTATCTATGTATGTATGTGTGTGTATGTATGTATGTGTGTGTGTATGTATGTAGTTGACAGTATTGCGAAGAGCATGAAAGTATGAATGAAGTCGGTTTAGAAATCAGGACACCAAATTTTAAAAAACATTGCACTAATTACCATTTCATTTGAAAAAAGAATTGCACTTATCGCGGACGAATAAAAAAGTATTTTTCGTGACTGAAAATAAAGCACTTAATAACAGTCGAAAAGTCGCCATATTCACTATGATATTAACCATAGTTCACAAGTTGTGAGATAGGAATTTTCGTCCTCACATTTTTTAAGTTAGAATTTGAATTATACTTTTACATAAGGATTAATTTTCAATTATTAATATTTAAACCTAATTTTATGCTTAAATAAATTGAAGATGCAACTTATTTATCCTATTAGAAATCTTATTAATGCTTCAACCTGAAAATTAATTCGATTCCTATTTTTCGTTTGGTTCAAAAACAAACAATGGTTGTTGTTGTGTCAAATTCTTTATTTTCATTCACATAAAATACGTTTTACTTCGTCCGCGATAAGTCTTATTACTTTAAAAATAATAATTGTATTGTATTTATTTATACTCCCTCCCTTTTACGGGTTTGAGAGTCTTCACATACCCTTACACTTTTCATCTTTATATCTTTTTTCTTGATAGCCTCTACCTTCACGTTGTCTCTAATTATTATTATATAGCAAAACGGAAGCCCTCTACATTCCTGCTCGAGAACTCTCGATCTCTATCTATCCTGAGAACAATAGAATACAAAGCCGCTCGGCAAAATTAACTTATCTCTAATTAACACTCACCCTCTCTCAACATTTCGACAGCACAGATTTAAAAAATTTTAAAAACAATATCAAAACCACTCGGCAGAAATTAGTTTCACTCCCAACCCCACCATTTCGCACTTCTCTTTTTCTCTCCTACCCCTTTTTCGTCACATACCCCACCAATTTTCACTCTTCCTCTCTGCCTTTTGCTTTCTCCCTCTCCTCGTTTTTCTTATCCTCTCCGTCTTTTTCCTCCGTGCTGACAACCATCATGCTCCCTATCTCCTCGTTCCAGCTCCAGATCGTTTTCCCGACTTTGGCCATGAGTTTCTTCGTCAAAACTTTACATCCAGCTCGCTCAAACCCCGCCTTCTCCTTCTTCAGTCAATCCCGCACCAGTTCCTCTCTTTGCGTTGAGCCTTCTTCCACCCACAATCCCGAGCCTTTCAGTCTTCCGCTCCCTCTCATGATTTCGGCTCTGTTCTCCGCTGTCTTCAACGTCAGCATCCTTCCACCGTCTATCCTCCAAGATTTCTCAATCTTGGAGATCTTTTGAGTCCATGCCGCGAAAGTACCTGCCACGCTCGTGACGTCATTTTCTTCTATTTTCACTCCCAGCACTCTTACATTTCTCCCTCTACACGCTCTTTCTTCTTTCTCTATTTTCCATTCCGCCTCGCTCAGTCTTCTTGGTTGCTCTCTCCACGTTTCCTCCTCCTCGCCCGTCTGGCATCCTACTTCGCAACCCTCCTTCCTTCGCTCTTTCTTTTCCTGATCCTGGTCCTTCTCTGCTTTCCCATCATGGCCTGGAACTCCGTCCTCTCTTTCCTTCTCTCTGCAATTGCCTCGCTCGCTTCATCTCCCACTCAAACTTCATCTCTTTCCTGAAATTGCCCAGCTCCTCCCGTATCTCTTCTCTTACGCTCCTTCCACTGAAAACTTCTTCGTCGCTCCACCGTCTACCATTTCCACTCATCTTTACTCACTTTTTCTCTCAACTTTCCTCTACGACCTTACTGCCATAGTTCAGTTCTAAAACTAACTCCAATGTCCCCGTTTTTCTTTGTTCCGGCCGTCTCACCTTCACCACTTGAGTCAAGCGCACAACTTTCTTCTTCACATTCCCTTTTCTCTACCAGGCGTATCTACCTATTCGAACTTCCGGTTCGGTAACTCTACATAACCTCCTTTCCTACACGTGCTAATTTTTCCCGTTCTCTTTTTTCCTTCACTAGCTTTTCCTTTTTTAAGCCTTCACTTTCACCTGACCGTGTCACCTCTCTTCATCTTTTTATCACCTCTTTTTCCACTCATAAAGAATTTATTCAATTTTGTAAATCGCACACAAGTCTGGCGAACAATTTGGAACAAATTAAATCAAAATCGATTGATAAATACATAAGGCACGCGTGCTTGTGTGCGAGAAAGCTGCATGTTGCAGTCGTCATGTTGTTGACGCCATTTTGAAAGGTCCCCATCATTTCATTTTTGAAAAATGTATATGAGGCATCTTTTTGGAACATACACTTGTAAAAAAAATAGGCAATAGGAAAAAAATTCAAGATCTCGACGCCAGCCCAGCAAACGAGATCACGCACGCCCTCTTCCTCTCTGACTTCCTCCCTAATAGCAGAGTTAAATTTTGTCTTGGCCTCTGGTTTCGCACCAAGTATAGTAATAGTACATTGTGCACCAAGTGTGGTACATAAGTTTTTACAGCCGTGCGTGATATGTACAAGACGAATCGTTGGCGAACGCGAAATGCGAGGCAGGGACAGGTCCCGTAAACACGCGAGGTGATAAATACTTACTATCTGTGGTGCACACGATACTTAATGCACCAAATATAGGTTATGGGCTTTTCCAGAAGTTTAGATTTTAGCGACCTAGTGGAGGCGCAGAGTCCAGGACGCGACTCTGGTGGGGGCGCCCTCCATGAAAAAAGAAAGAACCAACAAGAAAAAAACATTGCTTATTCACAAAGCTCGAGCGGTAATGGCTTATCGCCACCAATTTTCACCATTTTAGTATAAGGCTTTAACTTCTGATTTAACCGCTTTAACAAATAAACGTTTCTTATAGCCGTGAGATTTAATTTTTAAATCTATAACGTTTCTACGTCTTTGGATTAGGAGGGCGGAGCGCGTTTCTACATTTTACTCATGATAGTAAGGTTATGTAACGTTACTTGAGACTTGGCAAGTATTCATAGAAATGGCAGCACTTCCTATACACTCCATGATTGCTGAACACGTGAAGTTTGCAACATGAGACGGTCGCAGAAAGCTGCAAAGTTTCACACAAGTCTGACCAGCCTACTTTCTGCAATTGCCACATATGCTAGTTTTTGTAACATATGCAATGTTACTGTTCTTTGACAATTGTGATGCGTTACCGCACCCGTTACTAAGAGCAAGTACCTTTTAAAGTAACATCTTACTTTCAAACACTGCCTTTTCGTTGGCCTAAAAGTTCTATATTATAAGTTAGCTGAATAATTTCTTGTACCTTTTATACGCATCATCCCCCCTTGCTTTGCACGTTGGATTTTGAATCATATCTGCCCAACAAAGTGAGTCGTCAACTATGTAGCTAACTGTAAAGTTTTAAATTGATTCCTCTTCAGAATTTGAAAGAAATTGACAGAGGAGAGATTATAAAAGTTTTTAGCCACATTGTAACTATATTTTACACCACAGATGTTAATTTACGTTACCATCAGTTCATTCCTATCGATCGAAGCTTTCTTTTTCACCTATGTCTAACAAATCGGCTAAAAAAATTATACTGGTCACGCAAGTAGGTACTCAAGGGCGTTGTAAAATTAAGCGGCAGTAAAATCAAGAGGAGCCCTGCTCGTCTTTTTTCGACATTCAAGTTTTATTCTTCTGAAACTCCAGCAAACTCTCAAGGGGCAGACTTCGTTATGAGTTTTCCGAGTGGGTCACTGCGGCGTGCAGAAGTTGACGGGCTCTCGTGAAGATGCGATAATATGGGATCTTGCTCGAAGCAGCATCCAGCGGTATGCTGATTATCCTTGTACGCTTTATTAATTATTACATTCCCACTAAATTGTTTTAAGATTCGCACTGAAAATTAAGCTCAAATACAGAGAAGACTCATGGAGTTATGGTATATATAAAATGCAATAATTATAGACTATCATACTGACAGAGAGACCAGGAGGGTTTCCGAATCACATTATTTTGAATCAGGGGTATGTTTTAGAACGTGACTATCATAAAAAAAATTATTATATTTTTTAGGAATCCCAACTAGTCACTGAGATTTCATCCACTTAAGAGGGGTGGACTCCACAGGGTTCCGAAATCCAAATTGCGACATGGCTAGTTGTCTACCGGCAATATTTGTAACTTGGTCAGGATGAGTCCGGAATGATCGGTCTATATGATTTCGGCCAAGTCCATTGAATGCTTGGTTTGAAATAATTTTTTTGTAACACACAGAACTCCCTCTTTTAAATTCCGTCATTTTTCAATTTCACCAATTGTTTTATTTATCTTTCTGAACCCCGTTTTTGATTTAGTCTCTATTTGACTTATTACAATGGACACATGTCAATCCTAATTTCGGCAAAGCTTCGAGATGAATTCGATTCGATGCAGAAGTTAGCTGATGACGTAACCTATGTTGGGCTTTTTTTTGTCGAACGAGCAAAATTAAACTGGAACTTTGGATCTCCCGGTAACTAGATTTTCATGATACAGTTTGCAATCTACTTTTTTCAGAAAAAAGGCATTGATGATAAGGTAGGAAGCTTTCAAACAGCCAAAGTCAGTAGGAAACCAATATTGTGGTTGACGGGTCGCAATTTCTTTTAAGGCACTTCTCGTTAATGAAGTGACTGTGTATTTAAGTTCTTACGTCGCTTTTTTTCAGTTTTCAGGGTTAATTATTATTACTGAGAATCACAGAGGAAAGAGTGGAAGGGTGGGAGGAGATGGAAGAGAGAGAGACAGAGAGAGAGGGAGAGAAACTCATTCAAATACCACAGTACACTATAGTATACTATAGTACTTATAGAAACTATTGAATATAAGCAGAATTTTGTTAATTAGAAATCTAAAACACTTTTTCTGTATGAATATCCCACAGTCATGTCGCAATAAACATTTGCCACATGTTGCTCGCATCCCAGTAAAAAGAAACTAATTGAGGCGAATTGAGATGAATTCGCTAGAGCCTCTGTGAATCTCGCTTTGTGAAAATCTCGAATTGGAGCAGGCCATGAATTCTTCGGAATTCTGAAATAAGTAATTCAATCTTCAAATCTGCTATTCGCCCGAATTCGGTGAACAAATTTTAGGGGACCTAATTCATTTGAATCTGTCAGCACGAATCAACTTCAGTGTCAGCCAATTCATTTTAATTCGCGAGATATGAAGTCAAGCTCTAATTCGCCTAAATTCATCAGCACAAATACAGTTAAAGCCTGGCCTATTCAATCGAATCTGTAAGCTATAACCGACGCGCTGAGCATAAAGGATCCTTTGTAAATAAATATCAATGAGTCCCGTAGCTCAGTGGTCGCCCTCTGGACATATACACTTAGGAACGCTGGTTCGAGTCTGTCTCGAGGCATGCAATTTTTATTGATTTTTTTCGAAATAGCCTTGGCCACGAATTAAAACGAATTGAAACTCATTCCATTCGCGCTGGCTGAATTCGTTTAAAAGAATCAGAAAGCGGAATCCGGGTGGGTTCCAAAATGTCAAATACTAAAGTTTTCTTTTTGTAACAGTGTAACCTAAAAATCGGAAAGAAAATAGAAAATGTTGGAGTCTACTTTGCTAGATAAGTAGATTGTACCAATTTATATTTGTGAATTGATTTTAGGACTTTGAATGGAATTAAATAATTA
>JAABKJ010010296.1:0-11000 GCA_011634705.1 Andricus grossulariae
ACTACAATTAGGCCAATTTTTAGCCTGATCGGACAACTTTCATTTTGGAGGTGGGTACACTTGAGAAATTATGCCCCTTATGTGCTTTCCTTGTAGCAGGATTGCATAAGTGACGGGTTCAAATACTAATAATACAGAATAAAACTTAAGTTGGTTGAGTTAAATTATTAGCAAAAAACTAGAATGAAATAGATGTAAAATTGTGAAAAATAGGAAAAGCCAAGCGGCGTCAGTCACAGGAATTGGCGCGCGAAATCTCAAGTAAATTGACATGACACAAACGACCGTACGGTTTTTCCTCGCCCTTAGTGGATGAATACACTACGTCGTCAGGCCACGCGCAACCTCACAGTAGAAAAACCGAAGCGCTCACCTGAGAGAACTTTCAGGTTTTTAATCAGCCATACAAAACCTAAGAGCTAGTCGGCGAAAAGGAAAAACATTGAAATAGAAAGCGAAAATTTAATTAATGCATTTGCGATCGGGAAAAATTGAAAATATTCTGAAAATGTTAACTCGAGTAGAAAAGGAAAGAGAGAACAAGAAGAACAGAGAAATTCAGAAAATCATAATTAAAGAAGATAACGCACAGGCAAATTTAAATAGTTTAGGAAACGAAAACAGGGATCTTAAATCGAGCTAAAACGAAAGTAAACAAGAAATAAGATAGAAATTTCGAATTGGTTACGGTTAGGAGAACATTAGAATGGAAGGCGGTACAGCCAAATCAAGGGAAAGGTGCAATCCCTGGAACAACAATACAAACACAAACGCATACAGAAGGTACGTCGGCAAGCTCACCGAACATACACTGACAAGACCGTACCTCACACATACAAAAGATTGGCGTACTATCTCCCAACACAGAGAATACGGTAATTGGTGAATAGAAAATGAGCATAGTATAACTTTAGAAAATCAGGAATCAGAAATGAGTAAGATAGATAAAGAAATTGAGTTAAAGAGAAAAGAACGCGAAACGTTAGAAAGAAACAAAAAGCGATTAGAATCAAGTTGTTTAGACAGAGAAGAAACTCTTAGAAAGGGAAGAGATAAAATAGAAAGAGCAGAGAGAGCTATAGTAGGCCGTGATAGAGTACGAAAAGGGACAGAGAGACAAGGAAAACAAAACGAAAATATCGATAATAGAACATTCGAAATTGATTCATTTCTAGAAAATAGTGCAGAATTTTGGAAAGGTGCCGATGAGTTAGTTGCATATGAAGAAAATAAAAGTGATAAAAAGAAAATTATTGAACTTTCAGAAGTTGCAAAGGTGAACGAGAAGATTGATATCATTTTAAACGGACACTCGTTTCTGAGACCAGTGCAAAGGCAATCAATTATAAGAACATCAAATGAACCTCATTACGTAAATAAGACACGAAATAGAATGGATAGGGAAGGAGTCTCTTGGAGAGAAAGAGAGGATAGAATAGAGAATAACTCAGACGATAATAGTCTAGATACGGTTGTTGAGGATGAAGCGTCAAGTTAGTTTCAAGTTAATAGAGACAGTTGGCAGATCAATTTATTGATAATTTTAAAGAAGCATATTTAAATGCGAGATATTCTAAAATAATCAAATAGAAAATTCACGCATTCATATCAGAAGTTAAACAATCATTCGAAAAATTAATGCCACGTCCAAGCCTACAATGGCAATTAACAAATACATACGAGAATTTAAGAATCGAAAACAAATTTTATATTTCAAGGAACGCCTTTTCAAATTTTACAGAGTTAGAAGTTCTAGGTTGCGAATGGGAGACTTAATTAGCAAAATCTAAAATTAAAGGTCAACGAGAAGTTGCTATACTATAGATGAGGGAAAAGCAAACAGTGGCTATTAAAGGCGGAAAGTAGCCAACGAAACCAAAGACTGCCCGAATATCTAGATTGAAAAATATTTATTGTTTAGAATGCAGGAACTGGTAATAAAAGGTACTGAGCAGAATAGAGATAGGCAGAGAAACGAAAAGAAATTGAGATTCGGATGAAAGGTTTTCTTGAAAAATCAAAGGCAAGGGACGGAGACAGATTTGCTACAGTGCGAAGTCTTAGCTCTCGTGTCACTAACCCCCCCCCCCCACGATAACCCCTTCTTACAGGCATTGCACGAGAATAAATCCTGCCAGCACGCCGGCTGTCAAAGAAAGTACAGTTGCATTGCGCCCTAAAATCTATGACGCGAGCGATGCAATACTGGCACAGGCCAGCGCGGGCGTCGAGCACGGTCGTATACACAGGTCCGGGGGCTCTCGTGGTAGGGGAAGTTCCCTTATTGAAGCTTCCGATTATTTCACAAAGTTACCACTTCCGGTAATGGCGTAATAGTAGAGTAGAGAAAGTAGCGGTTTAATTTAAAATTTTAAGTTCAAGAAGTCAATTTAATCCAGATTTATTCAATAATTTAAATAATTTAGATGCATCTTCTGAATGAAAATAACTAACACATTAATAATTAAGTTTTCTATATTTTGAAGCGGTTGTCGCAAACTTCCTGCCGATTTCTCGGGATTATCGAATTTTGTCGGTTTGGCACCATTTCGCATGCGAGGCTATTGTAACGGAGCACGCTGAATAATTTGCTCTTCGTTATGACAATTTAGGCTCTCTCTCTCTGATAATCTCGCTGACCGGAAAATAAAATTCGCAAATACGTGCCTTTAAACGAAAAAAATTAATGCGGGGGACACACCATTCCCATTATCTCCGGACGACAAGATCACTCGACACTTTAAAAGTTTATCTCTTGCCTGTAGCTTTTGAAGTATTTGTTTTGCACTTCGGTAAAGCACAAACACACGGAATTTTTGCATTCCTTTTACTTGAATATTACAGATATTAGATATCGACCACTTCATAATCCGGTTTTATTCTTCGGTTCGTTGAGACTTTGAGGTTAGAAAACGTGTTAACCTTTTCAAATCCTACACTACTTGACACATACGCCACTACACTCAGTGGTCACTGTGCGAAACTTTATGGTTTACGTTAGGGAACTTCCCCCACCACGAGAGCCCCCGGACCTGTGTATACGACCGTGGCGTCGACAGATTAGATTAGCAAGCTGGTCAAAATATATGGAGAGAAAGTAGGAAAACAAATAAGGATACGAAGAAAATAAAGACCGATAACAAAATAAATACTAGTTTACATGCGAAAAATAAAGAAATAATAGGTAATATAAAATAAAAAATAATCAATAAAAAAAAAAATAATAATAAATAGAAATAATAGAAAATTATTTGCGATTAGAACAAGTAATTGGTATAATTTTAGAAATAATGCGGTAATCCTATTATAAAAAGTACGTGCATTTCGGCTAAATTCATGCGTAGTCCTTAAACCCTATTGGTCACCACAGTTAGCCATTGACATCTAATGTAAGTCACAGTAGAATCAGCCAATCAGCTGTCCAGAATCGAAAGCAAGATTCGATAAGTCGATAATGTAAAAGAGATCCGATAACTCGATAATTCAAGTAGGCGCAAATTTTAAAAGAGTCAACATTTCTGGCCTTATTATTATAATGAATTAATAAAATAGTTTAAAATTTGGAATAAAAAAAGTGTGCTCGAGTCGAATTAGTTATAATGTATTTTTAGTTTCTCTAAACATAGGGGAAATGGAAGAAAGTGTTTTCAAAATTCAAAACAAAATCCAAATTTTAAGTTATCTCGAAAACGGTTAGAGATACACGAAAATTGACCAAATTTTCAAAGTTTTCTAAATGGGGATAGTCCTCAACCATCTCGACTTAAACCAGTAAAAAAATGTTCAAAATTTGAAGAAAAAATCAAAAAATTTAAATTATCTCTAAAAGGGTCACAGATAAGTGAAAACTGACAAAATGTAGAAGACTTTACAGAGGGGTTTTTTGACCAATTCGAACTAATCCAATAAAAAGATTTTTTAAATACAAAAAAAAATTAGTTTTGAGTTATCTTGAACACGGTGAGAGATACGCCAAAACTGATAACATTTTCAGGCCAGTGATACGTGAAAACTGACATTTTCAAAAGGAGAAAGGTCCTCGGTTACGCCGATCTAAAGCAGTAAACAGATTTTAAAAAAAATTTCAATCTAAAATTTGAATTATCTCGAAAACGGTCAGAGATGCGTGAAAAATAATTGCATTTTAGGGACTTTGCATAGGGTTTTTTTCAAACAACTCAAACTAACCCAATAAAAAGATTTAGAAAATTGAAAACAATAATAAAATTTTGGAATTATATCGAAAACGATCCGAGATACATGAAAACTAAGCAAATTTCAAGGGGCTTTGAGAACAGGATTACTTCAACAAACTCGATCTAACCCAAAAGAAAGATTTACAAATTCAGAAACACATTTTAAATTTTAATTTATCTCGAAAATGATGAGAGATACGCGAAAACTTACCAAATTTTCAGGGTTTTTTACAAGGGGTTGTCCCCGGCCACCACAAATTAACCCAATAAAAAGATTTTCAAAAGGAAAAAATATAAATTTTGAATTATCTCGAAAACGGTGAGACATACGCGAAAACTTAAAAAATTAATGATGAATGACAATTAGTATTAATACTGAAGAAATTTGATACATTTTCAGATTTGCGAAAAAGGTCGAAAACTACGTGAAAATTGTCAAAATTTTAGAGATTTTTCATAAGGGGATAGATTCATTCGGATTGAAAATAATTGAATGGCGAGTTCGGATTGATTCGGATTGAGTCGAATTGAAGGTGATGTAAGTGCAAAAATTGAGAAGGATTGAATAGACATTTTGGATGAGCCAAGATTCATCGGATTGGGCGAACGGATTGAAAAGAATTAAAATGTGTGTTAGGATTCAAGTTTATGTTGACGCAGAGATTTAAAAGGATTGAAAGTTCGGTTCGGATTGGTTTCCGATTCACTCGAATTGAGCGCACGGACTTGAGTACATTGAAAAAATTAAAACCGGCTTGGGATGAGTCTTGAATTTATTTGTATTGGGCATCGGACTGAGAAGGAGTGAAAGATTGTTTCCGATTTGTGTGATTCATACGGATTGGTTTCGGATTCACACTTGTCCATTCGGATTGGTGTCGGATTCAATCGGATGTATTCTTGCTGAATTCAAGAAGTCCTGCGTATTCAAAAGCATTCTAGACCGCATTGAAAAATGGATTCCGTATGGGTTCGATTTGAATTTGGTGCCGATACATCAATGAAGAAGGATTGATAAGTGAGATTCGAATCCATTCGGATTGAATTTGGGGTTGAGACATGTATTGAGATTGGGATTTAATTTGGGGTTGAAAGACGGATTGAGAAGGGTTGAAGAGGATTGAAAAGTTGCTTCGAATTGTTTCGGATTAATTCGAACTGGATCGAACTGCAACATAAATTTCAAAGATAATTACAAAATATTTCAAATGACGAAAACACGCACGCTCAAGCGCGCGATCATCGCTCTCTTAAATAATAATACACGCGTGAAAGTAGAAAAAAAGAAAACTTTAGAATTTTGCGAGGAAATTTCTGCATAAGTAGTAGAATTGAATGACGCACAACAAGTGCAATTAGAAAACTTGACTATAATAAAATTAATAGATCAGGGAATAGAATTGAAACCGGAACACTTCACTAGCCATGAAATGGATGTCTAGGGTCATGAGCCAATTAAGCAAAGATATTATTATGTATTACCAAAAATAAGAGAATTTATGCATGAGGAAGTAGAGATAGACTTTTAGAAGAAAAAATATATAACCATGTAATAGTGACTGGTCGAAACCTATAGTAATGATAAAAAAACCTAATGGGAAATGTAGATTTTGTTTGGATTTTAGGAATGTTAATAAAATAACTAAAAATGTATTATACCCAGGTCCTATAATGTCAAAAATATTGCATGCATTGAGATCAGCAAAATACATGTCTAAAATATATCTTCGTTTAGCATATCATCAGATACCGCTGGACGAGAAATCTAAACGGATAACAGCATTTATAGTCCCGGGCAAAGGAATGTATCAGGTTAAGAGAATGTCACTTGGATTAACAAATGCTCCTGCCCAGAAAAATAAGACGGTTTCTGGAAAAACCGCCTTAGTCGATCTTAAGTTTATTATTTGATAAGATTTTTATATAGTTTAAATATTCTGTTTTATGATATTATCTTATTATCCGAGAGTTTATCTTCGTATTGTAAACGTTAAATGTTTTTAGAATGTATTCTTACCATTCTTTAAATATGCTTAATTATTAATTCCAGAAAATAATAACTTTTCACGATTTACGAGGGATACAAATTGTTTAAACAAATGAAAATTGTTTAAATAATTCACAAATATCCTAAACAACAAGTATTGGTTTTAATATTTCTTAATTGTATTATTAATTCCAGGAATTACTAACTTTTCAATACTAATTTTTGTATTATTAATTCCAGAAAATACTGCATTTTCACGATTTAGTGGAGAAAAAAATTATACAAATAAAAATTGTTTGAATAATTAAAAATTAGGTTTAAAATACTTGGAACCTAAGTTTGCGATGGTCGTGGGGGCTAAGGCTTGAGGTTTAGACCCATTCCGTTTGCTTGCAGGTTTAATAACCGCTTCGCAAGTTACAATGCGTGCATTACAGTTGATGTGAACTTAATTGGGAATATGGTTTGAAAATTAAATCGATTGAATTTATATCTATTCAATGAGTATAAATGCGATGCTTCTGTTTATATGGGTGATTTATTTGCATATGAGATTTATGGATTTTATTTATTCATGCCACCTGTCTTGTTATATATGGTTTACTTCTCATATTTGCGATTCTTCGTCGTCTTCGCATGTCTCTTTGTTTTATTTGCTGCTTTTTTAACAATTTTTTCGGTTTAGTAGTTTTTTCGTGCGGTTTGCTTCCGCATGTCATAAATATAATTTTAAGTAGTTGGTACTGTGCTTGGTAGCGCTGCTGAAAAGAAAAGGGACGCGGTTTTGTTTATGACGTTAGATCTCGTGCATGGATATATGCAGATCATTTTTTCAGAAAACGCTAAACATTAAACTGCTGATGTACTCTGTATATGTTCACGAAGAAGAAATTATTTTTCCTTGGATGCGTAACTACGATAAAAGACACATTATAGCGTGCGTTAAATATTTTACGGAATCTTGTAAAAAGCGTGATATTTCGAGCACACTCAACTCGCCTCGACAGCCTCAGGAAAACGATTAAGTTGAGAGATTGAACGAAACTTTTTTGCTTGCTATGCAAGCAAAATTGCGTAATTTAGATGTGAAATACTGGGATCGTGACATACCGAAACTTAAGCGTGATTTACATTCTTCCGAATTTAAAACGGCAGGAAAACTCCTGTTTGTAATGCTTCACGCGTACATTCCACGTTTTGAAGAGGGATTAATTAGATCTTTAACTTTTAGCTCTGAAAGTCATAAACCGCGAGCCAAAGTTAGACGCATAGCTTTAGAAAAGATAAATAGAAACTAAAATCTAAAGAAGGATACGATAAGTCGCGGTATAAAAATGTTAGATGTAAGGTAGGAGATATTGTTTACTTAAAACGACACAAAAGTGCTACTGGTGAATCGACCAAATTACAACCTCTATTTAAAGGTCCATTAATTGCTTTGCAAATCCTTCCGGGTGATACATATCGAGTTAAAAGTTTAATTTTAAAGGGTCCACACCGCGAACTTATACGAAAGGTAATATAAGCCAAATTAAAATTTAGAGCGAATTTGTAGATGATACAGACGATCATAAGTATGTGTTAAGATGAAGAATCGGATGATGCTAGTTCCTTTGACGAATCTTTAAAAAACCTGAACGAGAACAGATTGATAGCGAAGATGGTAGTGTAGATTTTCAATCTGAAAATGAGGACCGAATTGAGGTCTTTATGTTTGGCAGTGTAAAGACCTACCGCGCTAAAAGTGCATGAGTTGAAATTAATATTGCGTGAACTTCGGACCAATTTTGCACGTTAAATTTTCTTACTTTAATAAGAATAGCTCAACTTGCTATTATACTTAGATTTTTTCCTCCGTGCAGAAAAAGTGAAGCATCACTCTCATACACATTCAGCAGATATCAGTTCAATAGATTTAATTTTAAAATCATATTTCCCATTACTTTTACACTAAATGTAATGCAGTCATTGTAAGATGCAACTTAACAGTGATAGTCTCAATCTAAGTGCAGAGAGCAGTTACACTAATAGCGTATTGAGATCTGCGAAATCATAATAATGGTTTTAAATAATATTTATAATCATGAATCATATTTGGCAAACAGCCAAGACTCTTTTTTGTCGCTCGGACATTCTAAGATCACCCATCATTAGAAAAAACTAATTCGCGTCACTCAGTAAAAAGTTGAAGTCGCCCCTGGCAACTCACAGCGCAAGCGCAGCTTTGCTGTTCTCCTAACTTACGACGTTAGTGGCGTGCCATCGACAGAGCTAGTAATTACTTTTAGCGTGTTTCAAAACCGAAACTCATCCCCCCCCCCCCCGATCCCCAAAGTGTACACTTCGACACGAAAATAAACCTAAATCTAAATCCTAGCAGCGTCAGAACCGATCCCTGATACGAAAAGGATTACTCCCGTATTGGCAGGAGAATCCCGCCTTCGCTACGGAGACAATCGCTCCCGTACCGACGAAAGTCGACGCCAACACCTAGGAGAATCCCGTCATCGCCACGGGTTCCCAGGCTAAAACTTCGAGAGCCTAATCCGCTCATCAAAGATGAGTTACCTGCCCTCTGCTATCTGTCCTTGGCAGTCGTCGGACAGAACGTCTGCCTGACCCTAAAAAGGTGGATAGACCTTACCTGGAGCTTAGACCTAGATGCCCGACCTGGTTTTTTCTCCCTGAAACCAAACTCGACCTTCCATCTTCGTTCATATGTCGATCCTACTACCTACCAGCGAGTGAACATCAAATTCCGACACACTGCCGACACCTTCATCTTCGACGTTACGGCCACCTACACCTACGCCACACATTGGCCCCCCTACGTCTTCATCACGAGTTACGTCCTCTGCGTCGCTTTCCAAGTTTACCCAGAATCACCCCGCTGCTGCTACGTCCGTAACCAACTCCACTTCCACCACTGCGTGCAAAAAAGTACGTAAAAACGTAGTCCGCGTCACTCTCAGGCGACGACCCGTCATATCAAGTGACAGCAGCGCCTGCAATTATCCCATCACCGTAGACTACAAAATCCAGTAGTCGAGCCTTCTACCTATAACCCCTAACTCTTTTCAACTAACAAAACTCAAATAAGCAATCGGTCCAGTTCAGGATCACTAAGTGTTTTAAACCCGGAACATTAATTGTTTTAACGAGTAATCAAAGTAATCCTGCTTTATTTAATATTTGGATCAGTCTTAGCCAACGGACTGATCTTACTATGACATAATCTTCCGCAATAAATTAGCATAAGGGTGTTCCACGAGGTTCCCCGGCGTAAAGATAATAGCGAACGGTTGCGCTACATCAACCTCGACGGAGTATCCGCTTACTTATCGTTCAATTACTCGAGAACAAAATAAACGCCTCCCTGGAATTGGGTTATTTTATAGAAAAAATCTTAGATTTTCAACAAGACCATTTAAGAAAATCGAATGGTTACTTTAAGAAAAAGTCAAATTTATTTTAGATTATCTCAAATAGAGATCAAATTTTGACTTTTTTCAAAAATGGTTATAACCAGCGGATTTAGTCGATGTTGAAATTTATTTCCGTCACACGGTCCATTAAAAACAATAAGACAGATTCAGAGTGTTAATGAATCATTTAATAGTCAATTTTTACAAAAAAAGAAAGCAACTTACGTTTCGACCACATTGCGGTTCTTCAGCCAAGGCAACATAACCTGTAGTAGTATGAAAGTAATAATGAAACTCTAATTTCGTCGAGAAATACGTTCGAACTTATTCGAAATTAAGGACAAAATGTTCATTTCTAATGTCCAATAAAATTTCTAATTTCCAATATTTTTTCAGGATAAGCATAAGAGCTGGAACAAATTTTAATGACCTTCAGGAAGTTGAAGTTATGGATCTAAACGAACCAAGTGGTTGGGTTGTTATTCCAATTAAGGATATAAACGAGCGTCCAATTAGGACATTCATGCTTCAAATAGCTGTGATAAGCAACCATCAAAATGGAAGGGATACTCACATGCGACAAATCAAAGTTCACAGCCCTGCAATCGATATTGTAGGTCCGCCTGCCTTCTATTTACCTGGAGAGTTCCTCACCAATGAATTTCAACAATACGCAACCATCAGATGACATCTTATTTTTATTATCAAGAAAATGTTCAAGCGCTTTATAACCAGTGGCCGTAATTGTGATCGCTGCAAACAATAATTGCATGGAGTTTACTTAATAAAAAAACTCTGCTACTTCCGGTTCAAAAATTATATTTCTCCCGATTGACTTTCAAGCATTTATAATATTAATTATTCTATACGAACTTCTCTATTATCTACATTTTAAAAGGATTAAAAATTTTAGAACTCCAATATGAAATATATATCTAATATATACATCTTATATATAATTAAAAACTAAAGGTTAACAACCACCGCAGGGTCCCACTGGGAGCAACTGTCGTCTAAAAAAAAATGACATCGGCTCCCAGTAGGACCGCAGTCAATCCCATTCATGGCCACGTGTCACAACCGTGAGATGGGTGGTCACAGGACACGACGAAATCACAACGACAGGCGAGGACAAGAAGCGACCCAAGGATGACAGCTTTCTGCATCCTTCTCGCAAGTGCCGTGGCATATTTTTGGCACGCGGATATGGCTTTAAGGTTACGAACCAGTGATAATTTCGCACCTCCCAGAGCACTTATCACAAGGACAATTACTCGTACCGAATATTTTGGGTACAGTCGTTGCAGCTCCCTTTTAAGGTCTTGATACATTTCCTCCTTTTCTTTCTCCTTGGCAGTGATGTTGTATTCGGAAGGAGCCGAGAATTCGATC
>JAABKJ010010297.1:0-11000 GCA_011634705.1 Andricus grossulariae
CCTATATACCCATCCACACATTACTACTATCCAACCGAGCAATTCACGCCTACCCCGAAAGGGAAACGGCTTAATGAGATAATATATATGTCTACAGTACGGTAAGAAAATACATTGTGCGTTATTCAGTGGCCATTTGTGGAACTAATAATCTGTCAGTGTGGCGGCGTTTGGAACTAATAATACTGACCTGTAAATTTTAATTTTTCTAATGATAATAAGATGTCATCTAGTGTTTCCGAATGGATTTTTCGTGCTGAATATGAATCTGAAAAATTGTAGAGCTGAACCATGACGTGCTACAAACTTCACCAACATCAGAAATTAAAGGCTGAAACAAGCCTTTTCAAATTAGCCGTATGTAAAATTAATTGCATGCGGCCTTAGAGCAAGGGGTGTGTTTTTATCTTGTGGTGGAGGAAGAAAATGAAAACAGAAAGAATATAAACATCCGTCCACCATTGGATCCGCTATTTTTGATTTTTTAAAACCTAACTACATATTCATAATCAGCGACCCTTAAAACCTTCAAAAGCACTGCACATTTTATTATACCTGGGCGTGGGTGGAAGTATGCTAAAATCCTTTCTGTTTTCATTTTCTTCCTCCACCCCTAGACAAAAACACCACCCCCGCTCTAAGGGCGCATGCGATTAATTTTACATATCGCTCATTTGAAAGGGCTTGGTTAAGATTTTAATTTCTGATATCTGCGAAGTTTGTAGCACGTCATGGTTCAGCTCAACAATTTTTCAAAAATGGCTAAAAACGCCGGTTTTACGGGTTTCAACCCCTATTTTCTCAAGAACGTGACGTGATGGGAAGTTTTTGAACACAGATTCGTGATCAGCACGAAAAATCCATTTGGAAACACTAGGTGCCATCCTATTATCAAAACTTATGTAGGGCAGTGTAATCTGTCAGTAACTGACACCGTTGGGTAAAGATCTATTTAAAGCTCACTTTTCTAGGGGCGTTATAGGATCACAACATGGTTGTTTCGAATAATAGTAAATTTATTAGTATTTCCTTGAGTGATAATTTTCAATTTTATTTCAAAGCTCAATCGTAATTCGTTTTCTGATGAAGAAGACAGAAAAATAATCTTCTTTTGGGATCCAATTCGAAAATATTTGACCTGAATTTATAGAATTATTAGGTTCGACTTTTGAATTGCTCTTTAGAATTAATTTAATTGTTTGTGTCATCGCATATGTTTTGCGTGCCGTTCAAATTTTCAAAGAAAAGGTTGTTTTTCGTAGATAATTGTCGGCTTCTGAGATAAATGCTTCCTTGTTATTTTGGATACGTTATGTTCAATCTCAATCGTATGTTCGCCAAATTATTTCTTTAAAGAATGATGAATCTTTCTACTAAGTCTCCTTTGAAAAGGCGTAATGCAGTTATCGATTGTAATTGAATTATTCGTTTTGGTGGCCGGTTACGTCAATCAAAATTATTAATGTATCAGGAATCTCCCGCCATTTTGCCTAAGCATGTGATATCGAGTCTCATATTAGAGCAATTTCGCCGTAATCTCTTACACGCCGGAGTTCAATTAACTCTTTACATGGCTCGTAGCAAATACTGGATTATTGGAGCTCAGAGTGAAGTTAGAACGACTGTCAATCGTTATCTTGTGTGCGTACTTAATAAGGCTAAAACGGCGACTCAATTTATGAGCGAGCTTCCAGCCACCAGAGTGACACCCTCACGTCCGTTTTCACATACTGGAGTTGAATACGCAGCCCCCTATATTGTTCGCTCTAGTTCGGGTCGTGGCATAAAATTGCACAAGGCTTGGATCACGATTTTCATGGTATTACATTCAGCATCGGATGGCACGACTTGGCATTTTATCCCTCTCATCGCCCCACTTTTTGGCAGGCTATGGGAGGCAAGCGTTAAAAGCGTTGAGCTTCATCCACGAAAATTATTGTCCAATTCTACTCCTACGGTGGAGGAATTTGAGACCCTTTTGTGTCAAATCGAGAGTTGTATACATTCCCAGACTCTGGTGCCTGTCAATGATGATCCGGAAAGATGCGAGGTGCTCGCTCCTGGTCACTTCTACAATTGTCTTTGGGCTGAATTCAAATTTCATGCTCTTGGTACTCATTCAATTTAGCCTAAACTCTCTTAAATTAATTAAATTGATGAGATAGAATTTGTGTTTAAATTTGCTCTTAATTTTAAATCTTTGTTCTAATTTAAACAGCCATCCATACAGGAAATGTGGTAAATACATGTTGGATAAGTCATCTGAGGAACCAACCTCAAATTTCTAATGATTACTACGCGCGAGAAAATTCTTTTTTGCTCATGGTAAAACGTTTATATTTTTACCATAGAAACCCACTGCGCAGCGGCAAGCACTGCAGAACTTTACTGCGCAGGCTCGAGTAGCATAGAAGTCCACTGCGCAGTCTTGCACACACCAAACTGTTATGCGTATCCATGTGTATCATAGAAGTCTCCTGCGCATCCATAAGTGTCGTGAAGCACACCGCTAAATGTTGAAGAACTCAAATGAGCGGCCCTATATATCTTACCTAAATTCGAGATAGAACGGTCGAACTTTCCAGATAGGGCTATTGCTTTTGAAAATCCATGCATCAAAATATCTACAAACCTCGATCGTTCGGTCTCGATTTTAGTGAAAGATTACACATCAGTTATCGGTGGTTCTAGCAACTTTAATGCAGGTAGAGCCACACGTGCAACGAATCTTGTGGGAACATCGAGCGATGTTTCCAGAATGTAAGTACGTGTTTTCTAGCGCCGTTGGCAGCTAGTGTGTCGAACCGTCTAGATTCGGGAAGGCTCGACACATCATAAAATCATCAGAGATCACCTCGTCTACAAAGAAGTGTCTGAAAGGCTCGAGACGCTGCGTTTTAAATCACATCGATAATTCCAATATTACAAAACTGGCAAGTATTCTATTTTCTCTATAAATTATAAATTTATGAAGTCACTTAGCAATAAATTCCAAAACCATTAATGTCAAATTCTGAAATTTTTAAATTAGGTTCTCTGCAAATTTATTTATACAGTCCAAGTTTTTCAAAGCGCCCAACTGTTATTTTTCATATTACAGAATGTTTCACATTGATAATCCAACATTACAAAACTGGCAAGTTTCCACATTTCTTTATGAATTAAAAAATGAATCAAGTCACCCAGCAATAAATTCCAAGACCATAAATATCGAATTCTGATATATTCAAATTAGGCCCTCTGCAAATTCATTTATACATTCCAAGTTTATCAAATCGCCCAACTATTATTTTAGACATTACAAAATTTTCAACATTGATAATCCAACATTACAAAACTGGCAAGTGTCCACATTTCTTTATAAATTAAAAATGTATCAAGTGACCCAGTAATAAATTCCAATACCATAAATATCGAATTCTGCTATATTCAAATTAGGCTCTCTGAAAATTTATTTATAAATTCCAAGTTTATCAAGTCGCCCAACTGTTCTTTTTGATATACCAAAATTTTCCGCATTGATAATTCCAACATTACAAAACTGAAAAGTGCCCACATTTCTTTATAAATTTACAAATTTATCAAGTCATCAAGCAATAAATTCCAAAATCATAAATTTCGAATTCTGAAATATTCACATTAGGCCCTCTGCAAATTCATTTATACCCATTATCCTCCAATAAATTATCAATAAAATAAAAAACATGAATACAATCAATAAAATTAATAAAAGGAATGAAAGGTATAAGATCAATAAAAACAAATGTAATCACTGGAACCAGTATGAATTTTATTTTACTGATTTGATTGATGTTATTGATGTTGTTAATTTTATTGATAATAAATTGATTTTAGTGATTTCATTCAATTTATTTGATTGTATTAATTCATTTGGTTGTATTTTTTAATAAAAAAATCGAGTATTTATATTGATTTCATCTGTTTTATTACAAAATACAATGAAATAAATCAATAAGTTAAATGAGATCACTAAAATCAATCAAATCAAATTATAATCAATAAACTAAAAATTATACGGATTTTTTCCATTCATTGATTTTATTGATACTATTGATTTTTTTATTGTATTGATTTTATTGATGTTGTTGATTTATTTTATTTTATTGATAATAGTTTGATTTTATTGTTTGTAGTGATTTTATTGATTATTTTCATTGTGGTTTTTGATGAATTAATGAAAATCAATATAAATATTTGATTTTTTAATTAAAAAATACAATCAAATGAATCAATAAATTTAATGAGATTACTAAAATCGATTAAATCAATTTATTAAAAACAAAATCAATAAAATAAAGAACATCAATACCATCAAAATTTTACTAATTTTAGTGATTTTATTCAATTTATTGTTTTTATTACTTTGATAGATTTATTTTATTGATTCTATTGATTTCGTTAAATTGATTGATTTTGTTTAATTTATTCATTTTTTTATTGTCAATATTTGACTTTTTTATTTATTTTATCTTATTATTTAGTGATTTTTGTCAATTTATTGATTTTATTGATATTATTGATTTTTTTATTGTTTTGATTTTATTGATGTTGTTCATTTTTTTGATTTTATTGATAATAATTTTATTTCATTGTTTTTAATAAGTTTTCAGTAAACTTAATAAAATCAATAAAATGTATTGCTGAGTGACTTGATAAATTTACGATTCATAAAGAAAAGTGAAGTCTTGTCAGTTTTGTAATGTTGGAATTATCAATGTGGAAAATTTTGTAATATCGTAATTTATATGGGACGAAACTTTATCTATGTTATATCTTTGTACTAAATAATAGATAATTATTGTCATTTTATTATTTCATTGAATAGTGATTAAAAAAGAGACACTAATTCCCCCATGCACTTATGTAGAAAAAAATAGTTTTTACGAAGATATTAACAAAATAGGGCAAAAACGGATCAAGTACCATGAATTCGGTCCAATGCTTTTCCCTCAGTATTCAACGAAGCGAAGTTAGCTAGTGGTTGAAGTGAAAATACCTAATGTGTGGTTCGCACTTCAGAGCATTTGAGCGCGAATTTGACAGTTGGTCTGCATTCCGTGTTTGCTTTGTTGCTTACAACACAGTCTTATGGTCTTCACATACACAGGAGATCTCAATTTTGTGCCCAGTTTTCTCCATTTCGCGACGCATTTCGCAAAATTGAGGTTCACCACCATGGACTTATGGTTCTTGGGATGTATGATGACGCCTGAAAAGGCTTCTGTGATGTCAGAATTGTGATTTAAAAAAATAATTTGCGAACGAGTCTCGCCGTTCAAATGCTGCCTTCTGCTATCCAAAAATTTCTCCCTTTCGAAAAATTTATAATTTTTGTCAAAATAATGATTGCCTCAGCTAAAGGCTTCATACCTCTACATTTTATTGATCCGAGGATGTCACAAAACCCCGGATATTTGACAAGTTTTCTTTCTTCCGTTCTCAAATAATTGGGAAAAAATATATATTGAGTCAGTACCGCACCTATAGAAAAAAATTCCAAGTCGGATTTAACTAACACCCTTAAATTGAATATTTACTATGAAAAAAACGTCGAATGTCATAAATGTTCTTAAATTGAGGTGAAATCGATTTGGCGTTAATATGACCTCTGGTTGCCAGCTAAGGGTTAAGAGTGAAGGTGCGCTAACCTTCATACATTTTTGGTAGAATATTGACAGACAGAACAGGGCAAGAGTTTTCTTGAAACATCAATGTACGATAATTAGTATCAACTGAAGGTCTTCTTAATGTAACCGGTGTGTGTTTTTCAAAAGGTGATATCGAAATGTCCCCTGCAAACCTCTAGTCCAGTCATCTGGTAGCTTGGATCCTGATAGTCAGATCTCAAAATGGTGAACATATGAATTAAAGTAGACGTAAATACCTTCAACTTAGAAAAAACAGGGTCCTAGCTACAATAGATCGGGAGTTAGCACCTGCCGAAGGTGACCCGTTTCGATCTGAATTTACAGGTAAATTCTCAGACTTCAGTTATTTGTAAATAGCTCGTTTCGGGGTTGTAACAAAAGAAAGTTCCCAGAGAATGGATAAAGGAGGACTAAATTCTGCGTAAATTAACCAAGAAGATATTTTTACCCCCAATCGAGTAATGACCTTCCAAATATACCTGTTTTTTGTGCTTTTTTAACCGAAAACCCGAAAGTAGTTTTTTTTGGAAATCACTCGTTTCATGGAAGTCACCTGTTTCTCATCATATAAGTTTTAAATCAAGTAATAGTGGTCAATTAATTATTAAATTATCAAATGAATAATAATCAACAACTTTTAGTCAATAAATAATTGTTTGAATAAATAAATTCCCATCAACCATCAAATGTGCATTTTTCAGAATTGTTTACTGAATTTTCTATAAAGGACGCTTATTATAGATTAAAAATAAATATTTAATCATTTTTAATCAATAAATAAATACTTGTTTGAATAAATAAATTTCAATCAACCAAGAAGTGTTCATTTTTTGGCATTTTTTACTTGACTTAAAAACTTATATGTTAAGAAACCCTTATTATGCACCCCCAAATGAAGTATTTAGGAGAAAAAAATGACTCCTTTAAAAATTACCGGATTTGCACGATTTTCCCGACCAGATGACTGGACCACTGCTTCTTTTTTAATGTTTATATGGAATTTTTAACAGGAATTACCAGGAAGTAAAAGCTATTGCTTGCAACGTTTTTCTCGGTAAAAAAGTCTGGAAATGTATGCATGGGACCTATCATCGAACTGCGTATCATGCACATCCTACCCAATGTTACCTGCAACTTTAGGAGTAAATTCTCAAAACTAAATATCTTAACTTTAATCAACAAAATTTTAACTTTCATCAATCCAATTTGAATTTTTTCATTTAACTCTAAAATTTATATCTATATTTTTTATATTCCATTAAAATTATTGAATTTACGACATGCTGCATGAGATAGTGATGAAATTTTATCTTTACAATTATAAAGATTTAACTCTTTCTTATAACTACCTTTTCCAAACATCTAATTGTTAATACAAAACAACATACTAAAATATGTAATTCAAAAAACAAACAAACAGTATTCCGACATTTATATATTACATAGTAATAAACTTGAAAATTTTATACTTATTTGACGATATATTAAGTATGAATTCACAAATGAGGTTAGTTAACTGTCACACGATATATGCATAATTCTCACGAAGTACTACAAGGAGACCGCACGCCTGTAGCGGAAATGGTGGGAAACAGCCCACAACCGCGATCGCCTGTCCTTCAATTTTTATTTCTTCCCAGATGACATAATTATTTTACACGATTTTTATCCACTTTCGTTACGAAAAACATCATACTTTCAAATATAAGTACCATAACCTGCTTTTTGCTGATTATTTTTAATTCATTAATCTGACTATTACTAGCTTGCCCGATAGCTTCAGTAGAGTGTGCCGGTAAGGACTAACGCAGAGGGCCACTCAACAAGAGCTATTTTCTAGGAGATCCGATCTGTCACACAGTGGAACGAGCACCGCCATTTTGACGACACATTTCCTTTAGATAGAGTAGTCCGAGCGACCACTTGACAGTTCAGATTACTAATTATTTTTTCATAAGATCTCAGAATTAAACCGCACGAGCAGGGGTCCATAATGACCCAGAAATTACACAATAACTCAAATTATTATAAGGGCGAGCACGAGTCGGAAAAGAATGACCTTGCCCGAGGTCAGCAACTAACAAATTGCAATGGCGCGTGCCTACTAGTTCGGCACACGGCGTTGAAATGAAAGGAGTGATTTTTAGTTACCGAGAGAAAGAAATAGGTACCCACCTGGCAGTAGCCTTCCTCCACGCGATCTTCCTCTCATTTTTCTCTCTTAGGGTATTTGTTTTGTTCTTCTTTTATCCAGTTGATTTTTGTGTTTTCGGGTCTCTCATCGCCACGAGGCACTCAACCGAAGCTTAGAATTACGAATGACATTTCTCAGAGTGGCGTCTCCGTTCTCCCTCTCATAAGAGTCGGAGCGCCACTCGCGTCTAGAGCGTAGAACTGCTGAGTGAGAGGACGGTCGAAAGAGAAAGCCAACTGCCAAGTTCAGTTTCCCGCAGCGTGGTGGCGCACAGTTAGCATGCGCTATCTGTCACGCAAGCCTCCGTCGCCTGCCGCTACTTGATGGTCCTGGGGTGGGGCTAGCTTGGGTCAGCACGCAGATTATCCATGGCCGCTTGCTCCTGTTTTTCCGAGCGTTCTTGAACGTGTGGAAATCCCATCAACTACGCATGCGCTAGGAAAATCTCCTCTTCGTAGTCCCTGGTGACAGCAGACATCCAATGCAGCCAACCTCATAGAATCTGACACTTGTTATTATTGTTGTGTGGGGGGTGGTTGACCCACCCTTCCACCCGAGTTGAATATGAAACACCAAATGAAATACAAAAGAAATTGGAGTAAATACGGAGAATCATATACTTAGAATCCCGTGGTCTGACAATTTGTGGTTCTGGTCGGATGACCTAACCTCCCTAGCTTTTTACAGGTGATGAATTATTTATATTTTTAACTGTTTTAATTTGATGTAAAAGTCAAGGTAAATTTTCGAAAGTTAGTAATGATAATAGAAAATTACTCATGACGTTGTGATGTGATATTAGCCGTAGAACTCTTATATTTTCGGCTAACAAAGTACTGTTCTCAGACAGCCCGTAGATTTAATCCGCGATTCCGATCTCATATCCCCAGTGAAATGATTTTGAAGCTGAATTTTATAGTTTTTACATGTATTTGTGCGGGGTACAAATTTCCCCGTCACGGTACTTAAAAATATCTACCCAAAAACATTGGACAATAACAAGACACGAGTAAAAGTACAAATGCTGAAGTCTCAACGAATTGAAAATGTGTTTTTGTGTGTGCAAAACTAGCGCCATCGGAACTTTTTCCACGAAACTTTTAGCTGAAATTTAACGCTGGCAAATACATTGCTGCTTGGAGAGCTTGCTTAGAATTGAGTAAAATTCAGTAGTAATAAGTTATGAATTTTTCAAATAATAAGGGACTATATTTTTCTCATCAGGTTCCGAAGAAGCGCGTGATCCTTTATATTTGACTGAAATGAAATTGGAGAGAGTAGGAACCAGGGTTTTTCTAATTCCAGGTTAGACCATTTTTTTAGGCTTGGCAGTCTTTCAGGGAGAAAAACACTAAATTGCTAGATTTTTATATAAAAAATAGTATTTCCGTTCTCTTGAATGTGATTTTTGGGTTACGGTTTTTCGCATTTTCAATTGGACGATGTACTAACAACTATACATTCCTAGTAAAAATCGTATGTTATGTAAATTGTTAAAGCAGTGGTGAAAGGACATATTTCGAAAATCTCGCAATCATTGTTGTTAAAAGCCTGACTGGGTTTTCATTACTTAAAGTTCTTTTATATCTTAGATTTGAAATTTAAAAAATTAAATCTTTAAGTAATCCCTTTTATTAGGAAAACCAATAGTAAACCTTATGCGTATTAAGGAAAATTTGTGCTTTTCAACATTCATGCGAGGTTAATTAAAATTTGAAAAAATTCCAACGAATTATTCAAATTATTATACATATTGTATGTTAGTGTATATTGCTGGAAAGAAGTACTTTCAAGAAAGAATTTGAATATAAAATCATATATTTTCAAAAACGATTTAACATTTTTGTCAGAAAAAAAAGATCATTAGATTTCAAAAGTTCCTCATTTTTGAACAAGTTGAGGTTACGTTAATGTTTCATACGTAAAATTTTAAAACAATAATTTACAATTCTAAATAATTTTGTTTTACCTTATAACCTATTGTCGGAAATTCATATTTTTAATACAAGAAGAATATAATTTGAAGAAGATTCACAAATTTTCAACCATTTTAGGTTATTTTGCCGTATTACACCAACAAAAATTAAAGTTTTTCAGCTTTAATCTGCTACTTCAAAGAAAAGTCATTTTACTTGAAAAACTGAATTTTCCATTTTAAATAACTTTAGGTTCTTTTAGTTTTTTTTTTGTCGAATATTGTTTTCCCTTGCTTTCTTGTTGGCATTTTACACCGGGAATCCTTTGTCTTATGAAAAAAATCATTAGATTACAAAGAAACCTATACATTTTGGAACAACTTTAGGTTATGGTTCTGCTGTTCTGATGAAGAAACTCTACAACTGCATTCTTATAAAAAATTAGTATTTCATATCGTTGAATTCCTTATGAGAAAACGATTGAACTGTGTTAATCATTATAAAAACTTGTAATTAAATCTGGAGATAATTAGGTCTCGATTAGCACATCTACAGCGATTTTTGGGAATTGCTGATAAAGAAACAATACATTTGCATAAAATTGTAGCACCTCTATACGAATTTTTACTTATATAAATATAAACAATAAATTAGTAACATTTTAGAGACTATCGTAAATGTTTAACTTTAAAATTTGGAGAAAATTGCACAACGTTTTGAAATATATACTGAAATTATTTTGTCATAAATGAAGATAAGAAACAATTGTATCAACTTTTTTTTAAAAATACAATTAGTGAATATCTTAAATTGGTATTTTGTAATGCTATTCAGTTGATTGAGATTTTTTAAATTAATTAATTAAAGCTTTTAGTCTTAGTATTTTTGAATTTGCATGCAATTCAAAGATATTACTCTGACAAAGTTGTAAATAATTACAAGTAACATTTGAAAAAGTAAAAATTTTAAAAACCTATATGCGCGCCTTGTTTCAAAATAAATTTTTTTAAATACAATTTTTTCTTTTGAATTCTAATTTATGAACTAAAACATAAAAAATAGACGTGGAAACATGCTATAATACGTCAAAAAATATAAACTTAAATTAAGTAAAATCTGTAAAATTCATATATTAAATATCTTCTCCTTTAAGGCCATGTGACGAGTGGGTCACGTGACCAAGCTAGTCCTCAATTTTTCATTGTAAACTTACGTCCAAAA
>JAABKJ010010298.1:0-11000 GCA_011634705.1 Andricus grossulariae
TCTGACTCAATGATAAATTGATTTCAATTTTTTTGTGACCCTAAAGCCAATTTTACCATCAACATCCAAATATTATTTATAACAATATTATCTTACAATCATGCTAGAAATTTGCAGTTTTTCTAAAATTTTCCACTTTTTATCCCCTTCCCAATTAGAGTGAGGTAATAATTGATTGAAATTAACAAAATAATTGTTAAAATAATTTATTATTTTTAATAATATTCTCTTTGAATAGTGCTAGAAAGGTGCGGTTTTTTCTGAAACATTAAACTTTTTGCCCACTTTTCACTTAGAACGAGGTCTTAATTAATGCAATTGAACAAACACAATTGTTTAAAGAATTTATTATTACTTCAGATAATATTCTCTTTGAATAAGTCTAGAAAGTTGCGTTTTTTTCTGAAATATTCATCTTTTTGTCCACTTTTCACTTAAAACCAGGTAACAATTAATGCGATTGAAGCAACGTAATTGTTTGAACAAATAATTATTATTTATAACTATCTTCTCCTATAGTAATGCTAGACAGTTGCGGTTTTTTTCTGGAAATTTCTACTTTTTGTCAACTTTTCACTTGGAGCAAGGTATTAATTGATGCAATTTAGCAAACATAATTAATTAAACGCATTATTATTGTTTATAACTATGTTCTCCTGTAGTAATTCTAGATGATTGCGGCTTTTTCTGAAATTTTTAACTTTTACTCTACTTTTTTACATAGTGAGATAATTAATGCAATTTAACAAATATAATTATTCAAACAATTTATTATTGTTTATTCCAATCTTCTTTTAGAGTGATGCTAGGAAGTTGTGGGTTTTTCTGAAATATTCATATTTTATTCACTTTTTAGTTAGGAATAATAATAATTGTTAATATTAATATTGATTTAAGCAAAAAGGCCCTCAGTAACTACTTCAAAGAAAATTTGCATTTAATATGACCCATATAGAAAATTTAAAGAATATTTCAAATATCTGTTTTAGTTCAGATACATATATTCACGAAAAAAAAGAAATTGTTTAAAAACTGCCTCTCCCTAATTTTGATATATTATTTATTCATAAATAAAAATTTGAAGCAAAATAAAAAATTTCATAAAAGACTGCAACTTTCTAGCAATTATCTAAGAGAAGATAGTTATCAACAATAATAAATTGTTCGAACAATTATTTTCGTTAACTTTATTATTAATAAAAACAATGATGAATTGTTCAAACAATTATTTTTGTTGAGGTTAATTGGTTATTAGTTCGTTCTAACTGTAAAGTTGAAAATAAGTTGGAAAATTCTTAAAAACCGCGACTTTCTAACTCTATTCTAAGATAAAATTCCTAAAAACAATAATAAATTATTTGAACTATTCATGTAAACATCTTATTATCAGTAGAAAGTAGTATTTTATATATTAGAAACTACTTGTATATAAAAATCGCAAAAAAATCATAATAAGTGCCAAACACTCGAAAAATCTAATTTTTCACTTAAGAGGTTTGTTTGGGACCCTATGAAACAGGTTTATGGGGGTGTTATTTAAAAAACATTGAAAAAACGTATTTTTTCCCCCACGGGAAATACGTGTTAAACTCATGGGGAAAATGCCCCAAAAAGTGCAAAAGCGCAGTTTTATGTACAAATCATGCTAAAAACAGTATATTTTGAATTTTTCCTGAATTAATTACTTTTATTCGTTAAGTGACAAGCTTCAAAGTATTTTCTAACAAATGTAGGATTGTTTAAACAATTATTTTATGTTCAAACCGTTTTTTTTCTCCCTTGAAATCGTGACAAGTTATTAGTTTTTGAGATAAATGATACAATTGATGAATTTCAAGAATAATATTTCTTGTTCAAGATATTTGGTAATTACATAACAATTTTCATTTGTTTAAACAATTTTTCCCCTCTAAATCATGAAAAGTTATTATTTTCTGAAGTTAATGACACAATTAACGAATCTTGAGAGCAATATATTTTTTTCAAGATATTTGGAAATTATTTAAACAAGTTTTATTTGTTTAAACCGTTTTTTCTCTGTAAATCTTGATAAGTTACTACTTTCTAGAATCAATAATGCACTTAATGAATGCAACAGTAATATTTTGTGTTAAAGACAGTATACAATTATTTACACAATTTTCATTTTTTTTTAATAATGTTCTTCCCTGTAAGTCTTTAAAAGTTCATTGTGTAAATATTCCCAGAAAATAATAACTTGTTTCGCTTTACAATGGAAAAATTGTTTAAACAAATGAAGATTATTCAAATAATTACCAAATATCCTTTAAAAATATATTGCCCTCAACATTCTCTAATTGAGACATTATTTCCAGAAAATAATAACTTTTTACGATTTAGGGAGGAAAAATTGTTTAAACAATTGATCATTATTGAAATAATTACCAACTATGTTGAACAAATATTTTTTGGAGCATTTTCCGCGCACAATAAAAGGGCATTGATGGCATAAAAATTACAAGTTATTGGGTAAAAATTATTCCTTGAATACATCTCAAGAGGCGACTATACTTTCATTCAAAAAACGTTTATAACAAGTACTTCTTTTTTCAATTTTTTTTTCAAATCGAGCTTTTCCCATTTATTTGTCCAAGTATGAATTTGGACCACCTTACTGTGCACCTTAGTGAAGCTGTCTTAAACAAAAATGCAATTCTTATTTTTAGTCATGTTTTTTTTTTTAGTAAAGTAATCTGTTAATGACATCTTATTTTTTCCGTGTATAAGGTATACTTTGTTCCGAGTTATTTAAAAATGATAACCCAGTAATTGGCGCGTCCTGCTATCCTTGACAGTCTGCTAGTCTGGGACTTGTGGCCTTCCGCTTCAGAGGTCTTGAAAGATAAAAACTAACCATGGGGACTCAGCAAGCTGTCGAGGTTTTACTCGGTACGATAAATTCAGGTACACAAGGCCGTACTGAGTATACGTAATGTACATAATGTTGCATTTTTCAGTGTCGCTGACTAGATACGTACTTAACATTTACTCCATCTGTAATGCAATGGTATACTGATATCAATTTCAAGTGAAGGTGGAAAAATAGATAATAGTGTTAGTAAGCGATTCGCAGAGGTCCTTGAGTGTAAGACATGATGTTACATAAAGTATCGGGAAGTAATTTAAAATTGCAATCCTAGTCAATGATAGGTAATACAAAAGCAGATACTTTAACTTCCGGTACCCAGATTCAGAAAAAAGGGAAGACTGAAAGTAAACGATCTTTCACCGGAGAAAATTGGATATAAAGGAGCAATGTTTTAATGACTTTTATGGGCATAATTTTTATTTTTCCAAATTTACACATAACAATTCAAAGTGGTTACTTGGAAAATAAAAATGGGGGCAAATCGTAATTCGGTAAAATACAAATTAGTCAAAGTAGGCACCGCGCGCCTACAAAAAAAGCGTTTCATACCCTATTAAGACGTTCATTAAGTCGTTCGAACCTACCCCTCCCATACTTTTCATCCCCTACTCCACCTACATTTCCTACCCCTCACTTCATCTTTTGCCCTCCCCCTCCCGAACATCTTCATCCACTACATCTCCATCTCTACGCTTCCCCATATAACACTCCCCTTTCCCTACTTCCCTTACATAGTTAGCACTTGTCCTCCCCTACTTTCCTTCATTTTTAATAATTTATTCTACTACCCCTTACTTACACTCACTTCCCCTACTAGCCTAACCCACATTCCCCCTCACTTCCCTTCCCCACACTACACCTCACTTTCCTTACTTCCCATCCCCTCATTTCCACTCACTTCCTCTGCTTGCCCCTCATTTACTAATTTACCACTTGCCCTCACTTCCCCTGCTTCTCATCCACTCATTTCTCTACTTCTTCCTCCACTACTTCCCCCTCTCTTTGATTACCCGGCTAACAATCCCCTGTCCCTACTTCCCTTCCTCAACCCACACTTCTCCCCTATTCTTTATCCTTTTTAATCATTTTCCCTTACTTACACTCACTTCCTCTACTACCCGACCTCCCATTTCCCAGCACTTCCCCTAATCACCCCTCATTTTCTCTACATCACCTAATCTCCACCCCTCATTTTCTCTACTTCACAAACTCCCCACCTCTCATTTCCTCTACTTCATCTATATCACCTCTCTCATTTCCCATCACTTTCCTTACATCTCCTTCACTCATTTCCCCTACTTCTCTTCAGCTATTTCTCCTCATTTATCCTCCTTGAAAAAAGTACGACGGACGGAAGAATGGACTTACGGAATCGGAAAAATGAAAATTATGCCAACTGGTAATTCAAAATAACAAATCTGACGGTAACTTGTAATTTCAAAAAATAAAAATTAATTCAAACAGGAGTTCCCTTAAAATTATAGTAATTTCTAAATTATAAGAATGAATTTCGCTAAAATAAACATTAGGAAAGGTAGATTTTGGGGAATATTCATTACAACGGTGTAATTTTTTTTTAATTTTCACGTTCTCGCCACCCCTCCCCCCTATTTTTTCGAATAAAAAAAAGTATTTATTTTTTTACCATGCAGTTTCACACGTATTTCTCATAAAAAAGATTTTTTTTTTCAGTATCGCCAATATGAAGCATATCGAGTTGTCCCTCAACATTTATCTTCACAATTAGCCATAGAATACAAAGAAAACCCCATAAGCGAGAAATTGGATTTTTCTAGTTTTTGATACTAATTCTTATTTTCTTGCGCTTTTTTTAGTAAAAACTGTTTTTAATACATGAAACATTACTTTTTACTGATAATTATATGTTCAAACAAATTTTTTAACAATTTATTATTCTTTATAGTAATTTTCTCTTCGAGTAGACTTAGAAAGTCGCGAATTTTTCTGAATTTTTCATCTTGTTTTCAACTTTTTAGCCAGAGCCAACAAGCAATTAATTTTATTTAATAAAAATAATTGTTGAAATTACCATAAGTAACAATATTCTCTTAGAATAATTCTACAAATTTGCGGTTTTTTAAAAATATTTCGAACCTTTTTTCAACTTTTCACTTACAGTGGGATAATAATAAATCAAATTTAACAAAAATAATGTTTTAAACAATATTTTATTGTTTATAATTATCTTTTTATTAGAATAATGATAGAAAGCTGCGGTTTTTTCGAAAATTCCCAACTTCTTGTCTACTTTCCAGATAGAGTAAGATAATGATTAATCAAAGTAACCGAAAATAATTGTTGACAATATATTATTGTTTATCACTATCTTCTCTTAGAATAATGCTAGAAATTTGTGGATTTCTATGAAATTTTCAACTTTCAACAAATAAAATGAACACATAATGAATAAATATCAAAGGGAATCATTTTTTAAATAGTATTCTTTTTTTCTGAATGAACTATATATTTTAATTTTTTGCTAATATTTTACAAGTATTAATTAAAGAATCAGGCTACCTTACAGAAGAGATGAAAACAAAGAATGGAATAATTATGAGTAGGTCGGAGGTGTAGGTCAATCAATAAACTGTAAAAATTTTGTTTTGAATTACAACATGAAATTTATTATAGAGCCTAAAATAAAAATCTTGAATGGCACATGTTTTACTATCAGCCCCTCCCCCCATTTCCTGAAGAAAAAGCAGTTGTCATAAATAATGGCATACATATATTGTAACCAGCAACTTTTGGGCCGTTAACTAATTAAATTTTAATCAAACTTGTTTTTCTATTTTGTGTCAATTTTTGTTATTTCCTAAATAATAGAAAGGTCAGCATGCGAGAAAAAGTGAGATTCTCGATTAAGCAAACATTATTTATTCAAAAATGCCTATGCTAGCTAAGACAATACAAACTCCTATTCCTACTCTTTAAAGATATTCAATCTTTTCGCTTACGAAGGAACGAATCCTTTACTCAAGAGCATAGCCTATAGTATTTGGTATTTAATCCTTGAATAGTTATTTTTCTATCTTCGACTATGACAATTTATTTTATTAATTTTATCAGTATAGCTTATTTTCTCTGAAGATTGCACGCTTCAATCTTGATTTAATATACATTACATTAGTATTTTTAAAAGTATCCCTTATTCGGGAGGGATTTCGTATCCACAGCTAAAATCTAATTCTTCATACGAGGTGAGAATTTAATCTCTCAATACAAATCGCTTAATTGCTATTTTCTTTTATCTCCTGAGATTTTAAAATCAACAGATTAGGACTAAGCCTTTGAAAATTACGAAGCCTCAGCTACTGACTCAGGGTGTCCTAAATCTTTCAAATACGCAGGTGCGTCGGTCGCACTGGAAGAAGGTCGTTGCCCTTGAGGCTACAATTCGTGTCGTCAAAATAAAATTCCTGGTTTCGAAATAAAGGTCCTAATCTAAGCGCTCAGACTATCTCCTCTAACAGAGAGAGAGAGAGAGAGAGAATAAGAAAGAGAGGGAGAGAAATCTCTGAAGGATTTGTTATCTTTATCCGTGACGTTTCCCTTCAAGGAGACTTTCCACGTAAATATGAAATAAATTCTTTGAAAAGTACGCTTTATTCTACAAAGTCGGTAATAGCCTTTCTAAATCAGGTTAGAAATAATCAGTCTGCTTTTAAGACTTTACCGAATTTTTATAGAGCTATTGCTATCTTACTAAATGCCACTTCCTGGACTAGGTTACGAGAAACTCGTTCTATTCGTCAGTGGTTCAAGTAGTAAAATATATCAAAATAAAGTGCCTGAAAAAATCATTTAATTCCGCGATAAAAATATCTCCTTCAAAAATTATCCTCACAGCTGAATTGCCTTGAGTAGCTCGCACAAGGATCAAACAAACTCAAAGAATGTTGAGAGAGTCGAAGACGCTCTCAAGATTTTCAACGATAGAAAGCAGTATGGAACTGGACAAGAGAAACAGGAATCTCAAGTCACTTCCGAAGGACTACTTCTTCTTTGATCCAGGCGGTTCGCCCGCAAGCCTCCAACTCGTCGTTTTTAGTTGCGCAACGGTTTTTATAGCATCGAGGCGGGCCTTCTTCCCACTGCTCTGGTTTGAGTTTTTAGTGGGAGGCGGTGGAGTCTGCGCTCTGGATATTCTTCTGCGTGATGCTACTTTACGTGGCAATCGCTCAGAAGAATATCGTATTGCCTGTTCTTAGGAGACTTATGTAACGCGCAGGTTACAACTGCCCCCCATTGAAGTTGTCACGCTGATTAGATGAATGAAATAAAAAAAATTTATACAAGACTTATCTCGTTTTTTTTCGCTCTGGTTTAATCACGCGTGATGACTTCAATCTCTCCTGGAATTCGCTTGAGAATATTCTTGTATTCCTCCTTGTTGTTTGAATTTGGATTACGTAAGTGGTTTGTCTCTCTCCAGGTCCATTCCGTAGTTATTGGCGATGCCTGTGCCGGGATCCACAGCTTGTCAATCTCCGATAATTCCTCTGGATCGTCAATCGGTCCCCACGACTGACCACTCGAACCATTTAGGATAGGGCGATTTTCGGCTGTATATTCTGTGTCTTCTGTCTCGTTGCCTGCTTCGGGTTTCAATGCTTTACGGCACCTCACCTGGAAATCTGCTTAGATTCGTTTCCAGTCTTCCGAGTCCTTTTTCTTCGCCACTGGTCCATTCTCCTTCTCACTCACTCCAATAGGCCTCTTCTTCGGTCTTAGATTCTTATCATTTATTATCTGTTCGAACAAAGCATCGCATCACGTCTTCCTCACCGTGTACATACCCTGATGTGGTTTCACCTTATCATTTTCTTCCATTATTTTAGCCCATTTCTTTTCAGCTTAATTTTTGGGGCTCGTTCATTTAATGCGAGTCTCCATTTTTGACTGGTAAACTGTGTTCCCCTATCAGAAAGCACCTTTTGTGGCTCACCAAGCAGCTCAGAGAACTCATCGAATTTTTTCACTGCAATTTCGCTTATCGCTTTGAATATGGGATATAATTTTGTGAATTTCGAGAAAGTGTCTATCTTCACGAGAAGATACTCATATCAAAATTTTGCATTGGTTAAGGGTCCAAAAAAATCAATGAATATGAGCTCTTATGGTTCCTGAAATAGCACTGGTTCTTGAAGTGCTTGTGACGCCTGTGTGGGAAGTTTATTCCGCTGACATGAGTCGCAAATTACGATGATTTGCCGCGTCATTTTTGCCATACGTGGTGTATAGAATGATTCCTTGAGTATCCTATACATTTTTTCTGCTCCTGGACGTCCGTAGGAGGTGTGGCATTCCCATATAAGCATTTTCGTAGGTTCCTTGGGTATACAGATACGATGAAACGCCCCGTTTATGTGATACAGAATCTCATTGAGGATCTTGAAACGTGTTTTTTCGTTTTGATTTTTCTTTGTAGTCTTTATGAGGTTCTGAATCTTCTTATCTGTCTGTTGTTGCTGAGGTATCTCCCGAATCTTTTGTTCTATATATTGGCTATATTCATAGTTCAGTGCATTTATTACCACTCAAGTTTCTCCATGATTTTTCTTGTAATTTTCTTCATCTTGCAATCTACTCAAAACGTCGGCCATTAAATTTTCTTTTCCTGGGAGATGTTCTAATTTGAGGTCAGAGTCTTGAATTGCAAGCATCCATCGTGTGAGTCTTGCATTGGCGAATTTGCACGTTCTCAAAAATGTCAGCGCGAGATGATCCGTACGATTAATTATTTCGGCACCGTGTAAACAGGTACGAAGTTTTTGTAATGCCCACACGATCGCGAGAAGCTCCTTTTCCGTGGTAAAATATGTGAGTAGCTTTTCCTTGGAACTGGAGCGTAGAGCATTATTGAAGTGCCAAAGAGTCGCTTAACTCTTTCGAAACTTTCTTGTGCCCTTTCTTCAGCGTATTTATCGTTGAATTTCGCATAAAAGTTTAAGAAGCCTAAAAATCCTCTCAATTGTCTCACGTTCTTTGGTGCAGGAAAGTCATGAATACAATTAATTTTATTGGGATGCGGTCTAATGCCTTGTGTTGTCAGAATTAGAAACCTTGTCTCTTTTTCAAAAAAATTCGATTTATTAAGATTCAAAGTTAGATTATTTTCTGCTAATCTTCTCAGGATTTCATTAAGGTGTTCGAGGTGCTGTTCATTATTTCCAGATGTTATGACAGTGACATCTACGAAAGTTATTATCTGTTCACCGATTCCTTGTAATGCTTGATCCAATCCGCGTACGAGGGCGGCAGTGGTAGTTTTAAGTCCAAATGGGACTACTCGAAACTCGTAGCTCCTCCCTCGATATTGGAAGGCCGTGTATTGTCTTGAATCAGGGTGCAGAGGTAACTGCCAAAAGCTACTGGTCATGTCACGATTGGACATTACATTCATACCTTTACACTTTTGAAATAATACCTCAGCTGGTTCGGGACAATTCCAATCTTCGATTAGAATCTCGTTTAATCTCCTTGCATCTAAATATAAGTGAATTGGTCCGTCCTTTTTGATTACTAGTACTACCGGATTAATGTAAGGACTATTTGAGTAGTGATGCATATCGATCATCTAAAAATTTTTCTAAAGACTCGTCAGAATTAATTGAAACCTTGAACACCATACTCATCACATCGAGACAAACGATCAGTCAATCGAGATGATCGTCTCGTCTCGATCGACTTTTTTCATTGAAAATTCTTGATGGGCCATTAGGATTGGGTAGCTGCGGCCGACAAAAAGTTGTCCTTCTTTAACCTTCAATACATGTTGATATTTTGTAAGTAATCCCGGCTCCCTTCGAAACACTTAACGATATTTCCAGATTGTATTTCCGAGGTCTGCTCTTTCCTCTTTATTAAGTTCCCGAATCTCATTTATTTTCTTCTTTATCTCTTCCCATGTTATGTCCAGAGGTGATTCTTAATATTTTTGTATATCATTGTGACTTCTTCTTTTTTTTTCATGAATTTCTCCTTCCATCGATGTTTCTATGGTATTGAGACTGCTGTGCGTCGTTTTTGTCTCGTCCTGTACTATTCGGATTGCTGGCTGGCCGTCCAAATATGGGAAGGTCAGTGTTTTCGTGTCAAGATTAATATTTGTACGATATTCATCTAACACGTCAATCCCTATAATACAGGTACGAGAAAGTCGTGGAACGATTAGAAATGACACCTGGATTGTCGTGTACACGTCGGCGTATATTTGCTTGCTGAGGCGTACTGCTTTGCCCCCCACTAGCCCCGCTACCTGCGATAACTGCCAGCGGTAGGCTGGAACAGTGGCTGAATCGATCGAGATCACCGTTCAGAAACTCTTCTGAGATGCAAATAATCTCCGCCCCTGTATCAATTAACGCCTTCGTGACCATTCCGGCAATCTGCACGTTTGCCGGTCTAGGTCTGGGTGTTGCCCCTTTATCCTCCTCCATGAGATATTCTCGCGTATTGATTTGCATATTTGCGTAATAAATTTGGTCCGCTGCCACGTCAATGTCATTGGTGGTTGGTTTTATTGACGTGGCTCCTGCTCGTTTCCCGTGTCATAATTTTCTTCAGAAGGGTATCGTTCTGTTTCTTGTTCTTGCTGCGAGTCAATCTCAAAATTTTATGCTTTTAAAGGAATTCGATTTGAAGGTTGTATCCATGAATTTTCATTATATGGTGCACGCTGCCCCCCCCCACCCCCAAACTATTGTTTGGTCGTGGGCCGTTGTAAGTGTTCGGCTGACCTCTATTTTGTCACTGTTGCCAGGTTCCATTGTTTCCAGGGTTGCTATCTCTTGGGTATGTAATTCCAGGAGTGCCATTTCTCCAATTATCATTATAATTAGGATTTACTTCTCACGGTGTGTTGCTTTTATTTCTAGTGTCGACATGTCCGGTGTTGGGTCTTCCAATTTTATCGAATTCCTCCAGGAATACGATTAATTGTTCGCATTGTCTGATATCTCTACCTACAATGGCATATTTTATTTCGTCATCTTACTCTCTGAATCTGAAATAGTGAAAATTTCACTAATTGAATTAGTGACTGAATGATTCACTAGTGAAATAGTGATTTTTTAGGTTTTCACTA
>JAABKJ010010299.1:0-11000 GCA_011634705.1 Andricus grossulariae
CTATGATCATAAAACTACAAAAAATTTCGATTAAATCGATGAAAAACTACTGTAAAATCGCAAAAAATAGTATGAAAACAGGTGGGAATACGTATTCCCACCATGCCGCAAAGGGTTAAAAGAATTCAAAAAATTTCGATTTATAAGACTTAAAAACAATTCAAGTTAAATTCAAAATAATTTTAATGAGTTAAACAAAAAGTCCAAAATGTCATTTATTTCAGTAAAATTAGACCGAATTTAGAGGAATATAAGGAAAATTAGCAGAATTACATGAAATTTATAAAATTCAAGGTGAATTCAAAAAAATTTCAAGTGAATTGAAAGAAATTCAAAAATATTTAAAAATTCATTGAATTAAGTAAGTTTTAAATGAGTTTCAAAGCATTCAAGGGAACTCAAAAGAATTTGATAAAATGCCTACGAATTCAAAATCAGTTTAAGACTTTAGGATGAATAAAACAAAAATAAAAGAATCCATTGAATTCGGGATAAATTAAAAAGAATTCAGGTTTAATTCCAAATCAGTTTAAATGAATTGCAAAAAGTATTTGAAAATATATTTAAATCTTTGAAACCCTACAAAATCCCTCATTTATTGTGAATTAATTCTTTTAAATCCATTAAAATATTATGAACTTCTGTGAAATTCTATGAAATTTGATATTTCCCAAAATCCTCGGAAATTTATTAAAATACCTTGCGAGCTTTTGAAATCCCATACAATCATTAAAATTTTCGGAAATCTTATAAAACGCTTTGGAATCTTTAAAAATATCTTAAAACCTTATAGGTCTTGCAAAATTGTTCCGCATCTTCCGAAATTCTAAGAAATTTTTCACAATCCCATACAAATTTGTTCTAATCGCTGAAAATCATTCAATTCTTCGGAAATCCTATGAAATTTGTTTAATCTCTTGAAAATTCCATTGAATTTTTTAGAATACCCTAAAATATTTCAAATCCTGCAAAATCCCTTCAAATCATTGAAATTACTCAAATATTCCTTCACATATTTTAAAATACCCTAAAATATTTCAAATTCTTTAAGGGGTTATTCACAAAATATGTGATACGTTCAGAGGGAAGAGAGGGGTGGGGGCAAAATTCCTAAAATACATATTGCGTATTTTGTGAATGACCCCTAAAATCTTTTAAAACCTCTTGAAATTTTGTAAAGCTCTTGAAAATTGTTTGGGATTTTTAAAATTACTCTAAAATATTTAAAATCCCTTGAAATCTTTTGAAATGCCTTGAAACATTTTAAAACTCTTAAAAATTACTCGGAATTAAAAAAATAACCTAAAATCTTTTTAAAATACCCTAAAATCTTTAAGATCCTTTTGAACCACTCCAAATTATTGAAATCTATTAAAAATACCCTAAGATATTTAAAATACTTTAAAATCATTTTAAATTCCTTGAAATCCATTAAAGCTCTTGAAATTCCTTGGAATTCTTAAAAACACCCTAAAATCTTTCAAATCCTTTCGAATCACTTAAAATTTTTTAAATCTATTAACAATATCCTAGAATATTTTAAATCTTTTAAAATCTTTTGAAATTTCTTGAAATTTTGGAAAGCTCTCAAAAATTCTTTGGAATTTTTAAAACTACCCTAAAATCTTTCAAATTCTTGGAAGTCCCTTTAAATTATTCAAGTAAATTGAAAATTCCTTGGAATCTTTTGAAATGTCTTAATATCTTTGATTTTTTTCAAGTCTTTACCTTAAAATATTTGAAAATCTTTGGAATTCTACGAAATTCATTAATTTTTGTGAAGAAAATTCTTTGTTATGCATTAAAATATTATAAAATCCCGTGGAATAATATGGAATATGATCATATTTCCTGAAATCCTGCACAATTTATTAAATTACCTCAATAGCTTTTATAATTCCTTAAAATAATTGAAATTCTTGGAAATCTTATAATATACCTTGAAGTCTTTTAAAATATCCTGAAACCTTATGGGTCCTATAAAATCGTTCCATATCTTCTGAAATTCTAGGAAATTCTTTAAAACCCTATGAAAATTCTTTTAAATCCCTTAGAATCATTCAAATCCTTGAACATTTCTTGCAATTTTTGAAATATCTAGAAAACGACTTGGGATATTTTTAAATACCCTAAAATCAAATTCTTTGAAATCTTTTGATACCCCTAAATCTTCTTAAATCTCTTTAAAATTTATTGGAAGTTTTCAATATCCCCTAAAATCTTTAAAGTTCTTTGGAATACCTTCAAATTATTTAATCTATCCAAAATTCCTTAGAAACATTTTAAATACCCTAAAATATTTGCAATCCTTTGAAATTTCTCCAAATCCTTCGGAACTGTTTAGGGCTCTTGAAAAGTACTTGGAATTTAAAAAAAACCTAAAATCTTTAAAATCATTTGGAATACCTTTAATTTATTGAAATATATTAAAAATTCTTTGGAATATTTTTAAATACTCTAAAATATTTCAAAAAATTCAAGAATATTCATAAGCAGGTATAGACTTGAATTCAATATTAGTTAACCCATGGGTTAACCTATTGAAAGAAAAGTGACTAAAGTGATCTGTTTATTTAACACAAAGTGACTAGTGACTATTTTTAAAAAGTGATTTGAGAAAAAAAATTAACTAAAAGTGACTGTGTGGAAGCTCTGAGTATTCTTGACAGTTACTTTAAGTGCTTCCTACAGAAGTTCTCTGACTTTTGCAATTTTTTTTTAGAAATCCCTGACTTTGCCTGACGAACCAAATCCCCTGCTTCTCCCTGATTTTCAAGGTTTTTCCTAAATCGCGGCCACCATGGTCTAAGAGATTGATAATTTCTACTTGAATTTTCAGGCATTTCAAGGAAAACCTGAGAAGGAAGAAACACGAAGGGAATTCTCCACAAGAGAGAAAAAACCAAAGTACCTAGAAAGAAGAATCAGCACATCATCCACTAGTTCTCCAATTTCTGAAAATTCCTGTGCAGATATAGCCAGTGCCTGCAAAAAATTCTGCGAGATGGTAATTCAGAAACCAGGAAACAATCATGGGGTAACGAAAGAGTCGCAGACTGAAAGCAGTTATTTGCAGGAGTCTTCGAAGCTTCCAGAAAAAAAAGAAGTGCTCGTTCAGCAGCAGGATTCTCCTAGAAATGAAGTTCCTGAGAGGAGAAAATCGCAGGATATGAATGGAAATGCAAAGATGATTCAGCATGAAAGTCCACTATCGAGAGAGAGAATGCTAAAATTACTGGAACAGGCTCAAATTAATACTCCTTTTGAAACCCAGAGTGCTAGGCTGAGGCAATTTGAACCTATTTCTGAATATGTTCAGAAACAGAGGCAAGTCATGAGTCTTGAAACCTTACTCTTCGGGGACTCGAACTTCTTCTGACAAAGGCTGTTGGAAAATCTAGTGATCGTTTGCTTTCAAGTATTTATTATCGTTCGTAAAGACGTTCAGAAACTTTCCTCGATGGAATTTAGGTGTTAGAATAATTTGTGAATGACTTAGGAGATGAATGTTAATTTGTATATAGAATAAGAAAGACACAAATGGTTTTTAATATGAGGGAAATATTTTTAAAAGATTAATTTTAAAAACTAGTTTGTTAGTTCACTTATGGATCAAAGGATAATACGGATTAAGGATAATAAGGAATAATTTCCTAATGGGGAAAATATGAAAAAAATTAAGTTTCTTTTTTAGAGGGTTTACAATTTTTTGTAGTATATTAACGTTAAACAATGAAGTTTTTAAAGGAGATTTTGGCAAGTTTTCTGGATTAGCTTTAAGCTTTGATCTCAGCGCTTCCAGGAGGGAGGTTTATTTTTAATCGTTGGTTAGAACAATGAAAGGTATAACAATTTTTAAGTAAAAGTCTCTGCGTTTAAATAGATTAAAAATCTCCAGGGGCTTTTTTCGATTTTCGGTGTACACTGATTACATATGTAATTGTGTTGCATCCCAACTTATTGCAAGTAAAATTTGATGCCTTAAATTTTTTTAATGAATACTTTCAAGATTTACAAAGTGTAGAACTTCAGAGTAGAGTATCATACATTTTTAATTAAATTTGCGACAAATTCAATCATTTCAAATTGTAGTTCAACGATTTTAAACTTTAAGTCAATTGTTGAAGTAAAAAATTTAAAAAATATATAACTTTCAAGTGGAAAATTGTTAAAATAAAAAATGTTCAATCTTTAAGAATGAACAGTTAACCTGAGCCCATTTCAGAATTGAATTCAGTTTTAACTTCTAGCGCTGGAAACTGATAAATTTTGTATCTTACAAATTAAGCTTTATAATCTTAAAAATTCAAAATTAAAGCATTCAAAATTCATCGATTTAAAATTTCGTTAACACTGACAAATTTTAAATAGTTAAAACTGAACACTTTCCATATTACATGCTAAAAATTCGAAGTTAAACATTTTTTTATTGAAACTCCTGAAAAGTTCATTATTTGAATTACCGATTTAAAAATAAACAAATTCTTCAAAATATAACAATCTAAATTTGAATGATTCGTAATTATATGTACATTTGAAAATTCAAGTGTTCGAGATTAAATTTTCTTTGAATTCACAGTTTTACGTTTTAGCGTTGGAAATTGAGAAATTTTATATCGATTTAAAATTTCGTTAATACTGACCAACTCTAAATAGTTAAAACTGAACACCTATCACTTTATACTTTCAAAATTCGAAATGAAACACTTTTCCATTAAAAATCCTGAAAAGTTCAATAATTGAATTACATATTTAAAAATAAACAAATTTTTAAAAATATAACCATCTAACTTTAAAGTATTCGTAATTATTTCGTTAAAACTGAACACTTTCCACATTACACGTTACACGTTAAAAAATCGAAATTAAACATTTTTGCTTTGAAAATCTTGACAAGGTAATTATTTGAATTACATATTTAAAAATAAATAATTTTTCAAACATGTAACAATCTAAATCTAAAGTATTCGTAATTGTATGTACATTTCAAATTTTATGTATTCGAGATTAAATTTTCTTATGAATTCCCAGTTTTAAATTCTAGCGTTGGAAAATGAGAAATTTTATATCTTAAAAAGTAAGTTTTATGATCCCAAAAATTCTAAATTAAAGCATTCAAAATTAACTGATTGGAAATTTTTTTAACACTGACTAATTATAAATAGTTCAAACTGAACACATGAAGAGTTCATTCTTGGAATTACATATTTAAATTAAACAAAATGTTAATAAATATAAGAATCTAAATTTAAAATATATTCAAAATTATATGTATATTTCAAATATTCGAAATTAATTTTTTTTTTAATATTGTTAAAGCTTTTAAACTTCAAAATAGAAATATTAGGAAAAATAATCTAAAATAAGCAGCATTCTACAATATACATTTTTAATTCAACAATTTTAGTTTTTATAAGTTAGATTTTAAGGGCAAAAAGTTTTGAATTTGAAACTTTGAAAATTAATCAATTTTGAATTGAAAAGAAAATTCTAAAATGTTACATTTTAGCATTATTGGTAACCAATTGGTCAATTTTTTAATATTCTGACATCTGCTTAGAATGAACAATGTCAATTTTTAGGAATATAATTTTGAAGATTTAAAACATTTTATTCTTTAGGCTGGGAACAATTTTAACATGCACATTTGAATTGTACTTACACTTTCAAATAGTGAGCGTTTGAAATAATTGAAGAATTTTATATTTTCAAGAGTTAAACTTTTAAAAATTCAATTTTAAATTGGATGCATTCCAAAATAATTGTTGAAAAAATGGATAACTATTTGAAAGCTTTTATATTGTGATTTAAAAATGTCTGATTGCAAGCGATTTCAAGTTGATTGTAATAACCCGTGTACACCGATTACAGAAATTATTTACCCATCAAAAATATCTAACAAGGAAAGAACCAGAGGTGTACCTCGCGGATTTTCTTCATTCTGTACTATGTTGTGGGGCATAAAAAATAGCAGATACGTATTTTTTGTTACGTACTAATTCGTCGATAGAAGGGGTGAAGACTACCCTTAAAGTTTACCCCCAAAAATAGTTTTTCTTGAATATCTCAAAAATTAATCGGAATTTTTTAACCAAACGAACGTCAGATTATTTCTTCCAAAAAGATGCTCATTGTGACCTATTTTTTATACCGAGGGGTTGCAACCCTTATTTTTTACAAGGGTGAATGTGATTTTCTCACCTTTTCTTTATACAGAAACTTTCAAATCAGCTGAATTTCACTGTATATTGTACTGTTGTTAAGAAAATTAAAATCGACATGTTTCGGGTTTTTCGAAAAACATGAATTGCAAGGGTTGAGTTACCCCTACAGTAAATTTATTTCTTTTGGAAAATTATTCACAACATACGTTTTAAATTTTAATCTTGAAACGCTTATAGCGACATATATTCTGCATTTAAAATAACATCATTTATCATTATTAGATTGTGAATAGAGTTTTTTTCAACATTTACTTGTAGACTGATATTTCGCTAATATAATATATTAATTTTGTTCTGTGACATAATTGATAAGTCCATAGTATTTAAAACCACCCCATTTTTTTAGGTCTCACGCTAAAATTTCCATTTTTGTATGAATATAACAAAATATTATTTATTGAACAAAGTTTCAACAAATTTTTTTTCACAGTTTAAAAATATCTTACTTTTAATTTTATGTACTTCATTAATTTTCATAAAATTTTAAAATTACATGTATTATTATTTCGAAAATGTGTTTTTAATGGCGAAATATAAAAATAATATATTTTGTTTCTCATTCATACAGTTGTAGTTTCAAACTTACACATTAGAATGAAATTTAAAAAATCTAGTTTTATTGAGATTTTAAAAATAACTATTTTTATTGGTGAACTTAAGGGTGTTTTTCATTCCTTAAATGGATGAGTACAAACACGATTGGTAAAATGCTGAACATTCCGATTCACTCTTGAAAAAATTAAAGAAAAACTGTTTTTGTGGGTCAAGTTTAAGGGCGGTTTTCACCTTTACAATGGCCGAATTCAAATCTAGCCGTTGCAATGCAGATTTTTTCAGTATGATATGAAATTTTGAAACTTTGTTCAATAACTAATATTACGTTATATTTAAAAAAAACGGAAATTTTAAGAGTGAGACCTGTGAAAATAGGGTAGTTTTAAATACTATGAACTTGTTAATTGTGTCATAGTAAAAAATTTACATATTTTATTGGTGAAATATCAATCTGCAAGTAAAAGTGAGAAAAACTGTTCTAATCCACAATCTAATAATGTTATGTTCATGTTATTTTATTTTCAATGCAAAATATTTGTCGGAGTAAGCGTTCCAAAATTTTATTTTAAACCGTTTGTTGCGATTAGTTTTCCAAAAGCATTAAATTAACTGTAGGGGTAAATCACCCCTCGCAATGTTTTTTTCAAAAACCCCCAAACTTATCAAATTTAATTTTTAGTTTTCTTATTAACAGTACAATGTACAGTGAAATTCAGCTGATTCGAAGATTTCTGTATAAAAAAAATGTCAAGAAATCACATTCACCCTTGAGAAAAATAAGGATCGCAACCCCTTGACATAAAAAATAAGTCGCAATGAGCGTCTTTTTGTAAGAAAGAATCTGACTTTTGTTTGTATAAAAAATTCCGATTCGTTTTTGAGATATGAAAGAAAACTGTTTTTGGGGGTAAACCTTAAGGGTGGCCTTCACCCCTTAAATCGAAGAAATAGCACGTACACCTCGGCTGCTTTCCTGGTAAGTTTAACATAATTTAAAAATAAGTTAAATAGGCAAGGCAAATCTTTCGATTTTGATTATCGGAATGACACTGCCAGATTATGAATCTTAAATCTCAGATTGTAAATTGTAAGTACAGTCAAATGTGACTTAACTACTTTCTTAAGTGAAAGTTGTGATAGTCAAAAGTGTGACAATAAGTATTGTACGAATGAAGTAAATCGTTTTGTAAATATCACGGAGTTTTTGTACTATTTAAGCAATAATAGGATGAATAGCGATACAAAATCTGATTTATTTATAGACATCCAAATATATTAGTTTTTAATCCCTTATCTTTGTATAGAAAATATTCATTTTTTAAAACCTTTCAGAATCTTTAGAGCAAATATTTTAGGACCATGAAAAATCGTTGGTAAAAATAATTCGCTCTTTCATTTAATACTTCAATTACAAAATCCATTTACAGATCGAAAAAGAAGAGAATGAAACTTCTAGAAGATTTGAGCTCCGCAGAAAATAAAACCCAAATCTGTTGTACAAGTACAATTCCCACCAACGATCCAAATACAATTCTCTCCCACTTTTCCGAAATTCTTCAAGAATACAACATTCTGAAAACGGGCAACGAAAATTGGAATTTATCTTTGAAGACTGACGGAATTAGTCTCGATTTGAATAATAATGAAACTGGAGAAATAAAAAAGCACTGCTTCAAATTTGAAGATGCAAACAATAATATTTGTTACGATGATGATAACGAAAGATTCGCGACAAGTTCCAAAAATTCTAAAAAAGATGTTAACGACAATTGCTCTTGTTTCTGCGATGGCAGATGTCCTAATTATTATAGAGAGATTAATGGAAGATATGTTCGTTGCTGTACTGAAAAATCCGTTAATGGAAATAACAAAACCGGAAGCTTGAAGTGTGAACCTTGTTCAAAATCTGCAAGGCCGATCGAAAATGTTGTGGATATTAGTACTTCGATTAGAAACACTTTTGATACAATGTACTTGAATCGGTGAGATATTCTTAATTTCGTATCAAATTTGTCTTCTCTTTATTTTTTAACTTCACAAACCATGTTTCTATAATCTCTTCGCATTTCCTCTTATTGTTTCATATTTTCACGATCGAATTCAAATTTGTGTAGAAAAAGGAATTCTCCTGAAAGTAAAAATTATTCAAGTGTTAAAAAGAAAATCCACTCAGAAAGGAAATGTGGAAAATGGTGTGAAGAAATTGCCTCTGAGGAGGCTGCTCTCACAGAAGTCGCTAAAACATACGTAAGGCCTGTTGTAAATAGAATTTAAAACCTTATTCTGTGATCAAAGAGTATTTTTTAATATCTATTCTAATATTTGCAATAAAGGGCCGTTCAAAAATTACGTCACACTGCCGGAGGGGGGGGGAGTAACAGGTTTTATGACGATTTTTAATGCAGGGAGGGAGGGGTTAACGCCTGGAAAATGTAAAAAAAATGCTTGAAAAAATCCAAATTATTCTACTTCACAAGTAAAAAACCTAAATATAGACTTCACAGTCTTTTCCCTATTCTTCTCTTTGCGTCCATTTTGAAAAATTTCACTTTTTTTCCTTATTTTCAAGAAACTTCTCCGTTTTCTCGTTTTTTCTCTAAAATGCAAACTGAATTCTATTTGGTTGATGATTCAACTATTTTATTGGAAATTCTTTTTTCTTTTAGTTGGAAATCAATGTTGTTAACTGAAAATTTAAGTAATCCATTTTTGGCTGAAAATTTATCGTTTTTAGTTGAGAATGCAACTATTAAACTATTCATGAAGAACTAATTTTTTATTTCGACTACTTAGTTGAAAGTTGAACTACGTTGTTAAACATTATTTTATTGGTTGAAGTTTTTACTCTTTTGTTAAAAATTCGTTTTTTTATCTGAAAATTAATTTTTTTACTGAAAATCGAACATCCAATTTTTGATGAAAATTGATCGTTTTTAGTTGAAAATTCAACTATTTGGTTGAAAAATGATGTATTTTGTTGTAAATTCGTTCTTTTTTTGTAAAATTACGCTTCCTGATTGAAAATTCAACTATCTGGTTGAAATTTGAACTACTCTCTTAAAAATTCATTTTTATTGGTTTAAGATTTCACTATTTTGTAAAAAATTAATTTTTTAAACTGAAAATTTAACTATTCCATTTTTGGTTGGAAATTGATCGTTTTCAGTTGAAAATTCAACTATCCGACATCCAAAACAAGTAATGAACAAAATTTGAAATCGGTTAATATCTTCTGTTCTCACTTTTGAAATTACAATATTTAAAATTTTGAAAATTGAAAAAATTGAAAAAATATTTTGCTTTATTGAAAATTTGTTGAAAATATACAAAAGCATGTTTTTTGGATTGATTCGAAACTGAAATTTTTTCAGCATGAACCAAAGAAACATGTTATTATTTTTTATCCATGGAAACATTTTTTTCGTGGTGTATATAACGTCCCGAAATCGCAAAAAAATATGAAATCACAAAAATCTTAAATCGCGACAAAAATGTTTTTCCGAAAAAGCAAAATGATTTTTTCTTTGGTTCAAGCTGAATAAATTTCTGGTTCGACATATTCAACTTTTTTTTTAAATGTGTGCATATGACTCAATCAACAAAAAAACCTGTTTTTGCACAGTTTCAAAAAAAAATATTACTGCGAAAAAAGTTTATTTTGAAATTTCGTAATTTTTTTTTATTATTGTTCACTAGTAAAAGCTGTAAATATAATAAGTGTCATAATTTTTTAACCAATAGGAAATATTTTGAATTTGAAATCGTTAAAAGTTTACTTATTTTGAATTTTTTTTTTTTGTCGAATGAACGCCCACAAGTTTTGTTTCCCCTCAGCTCCAACGATTTGATTTGTTTTAGCATTTTCACTCCGCCCTACTCTTCAGTGTTCTTAAACTCAAATTAAAAATTGGCCAAGTTAGAACATTTAACATTGTAGTGGATGAATTTAGAATATTCCATTTTTTAATTGGGTAGGTATATATAATGTTCAACTTCTAATACTTACTTAAAAAGTACTACATACTTTGTAATGTTATTGGTACCTTATTTATTCAAAAATAATTTATTTAAGTGCTATAATTGCTTCAATTATTATTCAATAATGGGTACATTTAATAATTTCATAGACTTTTCCTAAGTATGCATGATTTTGAAGAAACAAAGTCAAGTTTTCAATTCTAAGTCTTCCAAATTGAAGAAACTTTGAAAGTAAATCATTAA
>JAABKJ010010300.1:0-11000 GCA_011634705.1 Andricus grossulariae
CCCCGCAAACGCCTCTCACGTATCCCCACGGCGCGGCGTCAATTCTCGGAAGGGCAAAATCCAGAGGAGCTAAATCCAGGTTTCACTGTATTTTCAAATATCGTAGACTTAAAGAGAAAAAGGGGAGCTCTTTTGAGAATAGGGAGAAAAACGAGGCTTTTTCAACAAAGCAATTGAATTTTCAACCAAATAATAAAATATTTCACTAAAAATATGAACATCGGGAGGAAGCAACTGCAAAAAAAATAGAAATACAAGGTAAATAGTTGACCAACAAGAGTGTTATTTTAGGATGGCCGCAAAACTTCTTTTACAAAATTCCCTAATTTTTCAATAACCAATTAACATTTCCAACATAGAATCTTTTGTACACGGAATAAAACAATTTCACATTAAACTTTAAAAATTTCAAATTTATTATCCTCGACAGTTATTTAAAGTATGTCTTATAAAAATCCCCTGACTTTTCCTTGATTTCCATGTTTTCCCTGACCTACGGCCACCTTGACTGAAACTCTTGGCATGTAGAATTGAGATAAAAAAAATTTTCTATTGAATAGTTTTATTTTTTTCATATCAGTGATTAAAAAATATGAAAAATAAGAAAGATGAGGAAAATTTTGTTATTTAGACCCTATGCTGGGAGCTTTTCTTTCAGTCTTATTGTCTTTGGGGATAGCTCAAATTGAAGCTTTTCGCATGTTAGAATTAAGATAAAAACTTAAATTTTCTATTTTACAATAAAAAATTTTTAAAACAAAAATATATAAAAAATAATAATACATAAACATTGCAAACAAATATGCTAAACAAATCCTTTTTTTAAGTGTATGTGTATACCTGCGAAACCCTTACTTGAGGTTGTTTGCCGACTCTGTCTGTTTTTACAATGTTGCCTTTTGTTTTATTTTGCAACTTTTCTATCCTATATTAAAAAAAAACTTTGAATATTACTTTTTGAAATTCCAAACTTTTCATCTTGAAACTCAATTACATTCAGTCACGTATTTCAAGTTCAAATTATTTTTAAATGAAACTAGAGTTCTCTAAATATGGTTATTATTCAAAAAAGAAAAGAGTTGGATCTTTTCAATACTTTCCACTGACATTATATCCAGGACTTAATAATTTAATTATAACTTATCTCCATTTTATTACGATTCAAAACATTTATTATGAAATTAATGTATTATATTGAATAAATTAAATAAATTTAGCAAATATAGTCCGAAAATTCTTATCCCAGTTGATATTTAAGGATCGGTCTCTTCAGGTATTGAAATCGGGAACCTTACACCTTGCGGTTTCTGATATATATTTCAAATAAAGAAAACTGGTTATAATATTGATGGAATTCTGATCTTCAAAGTTTGACATACCTCGTAACTATGTGGTTCGGCGTCGATGAAGTGGTCCCACAGAAGTTGCAGTTTATTGGTCTGGGTCGTAGTCATTGCCACAAGGTCCTGCTTTGCAATCCTCTATCATTCGAGGGGTGTCCTCATCATGCCTGACAAAGAAAAGAAGACAACGTCATCGTAATCGTTTTCTTTTGATAGTTCTCTTTCGTGCGATCAGTTCAATATTCAATTCAGAAATTATATTTTTTATCTATATATTTTAAAATTGGAATCCAATAAGAAATTACGAAGTAACATCAAATCTATAATCCAGTCGAATCAAAACTGAAATACGAAAACAAGTCAGGGTGGCAAAAAAAAAATACTTTTCTACCCGAAAAGATGAATTTTCAATCCAAAAGGATTAACTTTCAACAAAACAGTTAAATTTTCGATCAAAAGTGATGACTTTTGAATAAAATAGTTACATTTTTAACGAAAGAATTACATTTTCAACCAAATGTTCGAATTTTCAACCAATTAATTTAATTTGTTAGAAGATAGTTGAATTTTCAACAAAAAAAGATGAATTGTTAATTCAAAAGCATACATTTTCTGTCCAAATAGACGAATGTCCAACACAACAGTTGGATTTTCGACCAAAAAATATAAGTTTTTAACAAAATACTTGAATTTTCAACAAGATAAAGAAGTTTTCAACAAAATAGTTGATTTTGTAACCAAATACTTAATATTTCTACCTACAAAGATGAATTTTCTACCAAATAGTAAAATTTTCAAGCTAAAAAGTCAAATGTTTCAGAAAACAGTTGATTTATGTACCCCAAAAAATGACTTTTCAACAAAAAGATGAATTCTTAACGAAAAATGTAACAGTCGATATTTCAAAAGAAGAAAAAGAGAAAATTTCAACAAAATAGATCAATTTTCAACCAAAGAGTTGCATTTTCAACAAAAGAATTAAATTTTAAACAAAATAGTTCAAAATTTAAACAAATAGTTGAATTTTCAACCTACAAAGATGAATTCTCAACAAAAAATATAATATTGGATAATTCAACAAAAAGAGATGAAATTTCTACCAAAAGAGAAAAATTTTTAAACCAAAGACAACTTTTAAACAAAATAAATAAATATTCGAAGATATATAGTTGAATTTTCAACTAAAAAAGATCATTTCTTCACAAAAAATAAAAAATTCAATTTTCAGTAAAAAGAATTAATTTTCAACAAACAAAAAACGAATTTTCAAGAAAATAGTCAAATTTTCAACCAAAGAGAGGAATTTTTAACTGAAATGATGAATTTTCCAACCAAAACACGAAATTTCAACAAATAAATGTTTTTCAGGCAAGAAAGAAAAAAAAGTTGATCCGAATGATTAAAGTTTCAAAACAATAGACGAATTTTCTGTAAAACAGTTGAATTTTCAACAAAAGAATTAATTTTCAACCAGACGGTTGTATTCTTAACCGAAAAAGAGGAAATTGCAAACCAAGAATATTAGTTTTGTACGAAAAAAGATGAATTTTCATCTAAAAAATATCAATTTTCAAACATAAATAAAAAAATTACGTTTTCAGTTCACAAAATTAATTTTAAACAAATAGAAAACGAATTTTCAAAAATATTTAAATTTGCAATCCAAGAGATAAACCTTCAACCAAAAGAAAATAATTTTTAACAAAGTATTTCAATTTTTACCCAAGTACTTGAATTTTAAATTAAAAAAGATCAATTTGCAAAAAAATAGTTAAACTTTCAACCAAAGAGATGAATTTAAAACTAAAATAATAAATCTTCAGTCACAATAGTTAAATTTCCAGTAAAAAAATTGATTTTCACAAAAAAAAAAGAATTTTCAACCAGACATGAATCAGTTTTCAACTAAAATGATGAATATTCAATAAAAAATTATGTCTTAACAAAGTGGTTCAACCAAAAAAGATTTCAATTTTAAATTGAAAACAGCTGAATTGAACTCAAAAAGACGACTTTTAGTCAAAATAGATGAATCCTCAACCAAAGAAGATTAACTTTCAGCCAAATAGTTGCACTTTTATTTTAAAAAATAGATTAAATTCCTGTTAAAGCAGATAGATTGTTAAACTAACAAGACGAATTTTCAAATAATAGTAGAATTTGTAATAAATAAATATTCTTGCAGAATTTTCAACGTCACAATGAGAATTTTGAACAAAAAGTTAATTTTCTGCCAAATTAGTTGAATCTTCAACCCAAAAAGACGAGTTTTCAAAAAAAGGTAAAATTTTCAACGAAACAGAATGACTTTTTTTTACAAAATTGTTGAATTTTCAACCAATAAATAAAATTTGTAACTAAAAATATAATGGTTTGGCGGAAGCCACTGCGAAAACAGAAATACAGATAGAAAGACAAGTCAAATACATTACTGACAAGAACATTATATCAGGATGACCATAAAACTTTATTTTCAAAATTCGCTAATTTTTCCTTGCCCGATTTTTCATTTTTCCTGACGTTTAATATTCAAAGATCAGAATCTTAATCTGGTAACATTTTTAACATAGAATCTTTTACTATCTAAACGGAATAAAAGATTTTTTGAATTGAAACTTCGAAATTTCACATGTGTTATCTTTGACAGTTATTTAAAGTGCCTCTCATAGAAATTCCTTGACTTTTGCAAGATAGTTTTAAAATCCCTGACTTTACCTGACCAATAAAATTCCCTAATGAACGGAAGTGCACAACAACAAAAAACACACCAGATTTTAAATATTAGAAAACTCAGTTATTTCTACAAATCCATTTTTTCCAACATATTTCCATTCGGTTTCCAAATCTAATCCTTTGCATTTTTTACAAGTCCAGTCTTCCTTCTGCAAACCTCTTCACAAATCCATTCCAGTCATTTACAATTAAAAATGCCTAAAAAGGAACTAAATCACACAATGACCAACATTCTAAACCACAAATCTGAACACTTTTTAATTATTTCTAAAAATCCATGCCTTCCATTCAAAGACCCTTCTTTTTGTAAGCACAATCTTCCTTTCACAAATATAAAAGCATCCGCATCTTTTCAACAAGTATCCAAGCAAAGCTGAACGACAAACCTAAATCTTGAAAATCACAAGCAACACTAAGAAGTGGATATTGGATCTTCGGATTTTGAGGTCAGTAGAATCACCTGAGTTTCCAGTTTCCAGCTTATGAAATCGACTCAGATTTGTGTCATCTGAGAAGGATGTAGCATGTTGTGACCACGAGCTGTCACCACTGCGTTTGACTTATATAACATCCCCGCATACTTGATATGCTGTTGTTTTTTTGTTCTCAAAATGCAGAGCTTCGTTGAGAGTAAAGTAATGAGAAAAAAAAAAGAAAGAGAAGGAGTACTAACCGCGGAGGCTGCTACAGAAGTACTGGTCTAACGTAATGCTGTCTTCGATGATCACCAGCAGACTTCATCCATTCGGGACGTCGCCCGGACACTTATCAGTGCCGAACGATTTTCCGTTCATAAGACATTATACGAGGGAACTCGATTTCTTATCAATGGTTGCTGAGACAGCTTGCAACTGTGAGTGTATTGGATGTAGGCTGGAGATGATAATGCCGGTGACATTTGTGTGAAACTAGAGAGATGGGCAAAAGTTGAAGATCCACTCTTTGAAAGTCCTTTGCAAGCAACCGACGAAAATATGAGTAATAGACTCGGCTCTGAGCTATCTCACAATATAAGTTAAAGTGACACCAATGATATGCATGTGGTGGATCACGACAGCCACTTTAATATGCATACATTGGATTCTTGAGAAGAAAACAGATGATTTAGCAAATAGCATTTGTTCCGAAAAATCTGGGTACATATCTGGAATCAGAGATATTGATGTTCATTGATTCGGAATTAAAACAGGGTTGCTACAAAATCCTCATTTCGAAATTACCTAAATTACCCTCACTTTTCCCTTTTTCTTTCGGGTATAAAAACAACCTTACACCTAGGAGATCCATAATGCTAATGCAAACAAATGTTTGCTTCTAAATTTATCCTCAAGACTTAGTGACAACAAACATACAGATTTTTTTTATTTTCAATGTTATTTTTTAAGATTTAAACCAAAAATACGCATCCAAGCGTAAAGTAATTCTAAGCAAATTTGTAGATATAATTTAGGCGAAAAATTTTGTTAAATAAAATGTTATTGTAGCTTGTGTCGTTTTTCCAAAATCTTTCATCTTATTTTTTATGATTAAAAGAAAATCTACTCGTCCTATCTAAAAATGATTCATAACAAATTTGTAGATAAAAAATTATTGATAACAAATTTTTAACTCTTTTTTGGGTGAACAACTTTTGTCTATTAATTTTTTTCGTAGCTTGTCTCGCTTGTCCAAAAATTTAATTTTTTAATTTTGAGTTTCGAATTTACGAATAAAACAAAAACTACGCATCCTATCACAAAGTAATTACTAATAAATTTGTAGATCTTTTTGGGTGCACAATTTTTGTCTTTTCATATTTTTTCATATTTTGCATAGTTTGACAGCAAAATGAAATTTTTATTTTTTATTATTTTTTGTGCGATAAAAATTGGAATTTTCGATTTTTCAAAAAAATTCAAAAAGCTGTTATGATAATCTTGTAGGGCTTTAAAAAAGCAACGTTTTTCTTCTCATGACTTTTTTTCATATCGTGTGTTGTTTGACTTAAAATTTTCATTTTCGTTTTGTTTTTAATATTGCAAATGCTACAACTCTGATAATTTTCTTTTTATCGAAAAAAGTCGTGAGGATAAATTATTCGAATTTCCGATTACTACGAATATTCGTACATAGAATTTTTAAATATTAAAAAAATTGTCTCAAAAATTCTTTAAAATCTTTAACTTTTTGAATTTTTATCCAAAATAGCTAGCTAACGAACTTGATCTTCAGTTTCCGACACGTAAAGAATGTACCAAAGGCCAAAATAACAGATTAATTCTTTAAAAAATTATCGTGCTCACAGAAAGACATACAGACATACAGACATACATACATACAGATACAGACACATTCGTAAAAATCAGTTTTTCGGGTTCAGAGTGTCTCAAGACGTGGAAATTTGACAAAAATTTGGGGGGGAGAATGTAAAAAGTAATTTTTGAATAAATAGTTGAATTTTTGACCAAAAAGATGAACTTTCAAACAAGAAGATAAATTGTCTACCAAGAAAGACGAATTTTCCACAAAATACATCAAGTTTCAACTAAAAAAGATCAATAATAAACTTAAAAAAGAACAGTTAAATTTTCAATTAAAAAAATTAATTTTTAACTGACTAAAATTAATTTCCCATTTAATAGTTACATTATCAACCAAACAAATGCATTTTCAACCAAGAAGATTAAATTTCTGCGGAAAATGACGAATCTTCAACCAAATAGTGAGAGTTTTAACTAAAAAAGATACATTTCCAACAAAAATTTAAATAGTTAAATGCAACCCAAAAAGAATGTTTTTCATCTATAATGATAGGTTTAAATATTAAATTTGAAATCCGTATAACCTGAAATTGCATTCCGTTTCAAGGATACGATTTAAAATTCCAAAATATTCTAAATGAAGATTCAGGTTAGCGAATCATTGCCAATTCCTAAAAAGCTACCAGGAATCCTTATCTGGAATAAGCATCCATTTTTGACCTTTTACGGATTGTATTTTTTAGTAAAAAATTAATCTTTTTGGTTGAATATTGATCTTTTTCTTTGATAATTCAATTATTTGATTGAAACTCCAACTATATTGTAGAAAGTTCCTGTTTTGGGCTTGCAAATTTAACAGTTCTTGTAGAAAATTCATCTTTTTGATTTAAAAAGCATCTCTTTTGGTAGAAATTTGATGAATGAATCTTTTTTTTTGGTTGAAGATTCAACTATTTTGTTGAAAATTCTTTTTTTTTTGTTCAATTTAACTATTTTTGATTTAAAATGAAAATATTCTGTGGGTTAAAATATGAATTATTATATTTATTTCTTAGAATTCATCTTTTTTATTGAAAATTCAACTACTTGGTTAAAAGTTGAACTACTTTGTTAATTCATAAGTAAAAGTAAGATTTCATCAAGCCCTCCCTTCATCCAAATCGTCTGACGTTGTAATTGAATGACCCCTGAATAAATTGACGAAAAAAATGAAGTCGCTAAAAATTACATAAGATAGGGTGGGGCAGGGGGGGCACATGAACCCTCACAAAGCAGGGTACGTGTTTCAAACTTTCAGAAAAAGCCTTGCCGTAATTTATGCACGGACCCTAAACAAATAAAAATTAAACTGTTTTTATGAAAGAAGGAAAGAAAAATGAGTCAATTAATTGGGAAAAATGTACGATTGATGAGTCACAGGGCCATCCCTCTTTTCCTGACAAATAAATCTGTTTAACGCTTTTTGGATCGTGAATTTCCTATCATTCGCGGTTAATTAAAGAACAACGGGGAAATACGATTAAGATAAGGGCACCATAATAATGAGCTTCTATCAAGGAGTCAAAGATTCATCAACATGAATGCGTGTGTGTCGTGCTTTTACTGTCTCGAATATTGTTTGCACGTGTTCGTAGTTATCGTTGTTTGCCAGGCTCTCCGATATAGGAAAAGTCTCGTCACAATCAAGGGGGCACGGCTCATCTTACTCATTTTTTCAGTTCCAATTTTAAATTAATCATTAAAACACATATTTATCGTAAACGACCTAAAAGAATAATCTTTTCTTCACACTACACATTCTTTAAAACTATAAAGAGAAAAAGCCACAATTTATAAAAGAACATTTATAGGATGCCAAAACCAATAGCAATAAAACTTCCCGACTTTTCCCTGGCCCATTTTTCATTTTCCCCGAGCTTTCTCAATTTTTCTTTTACCTAGGATATAAATAATGTTAATGCAAAAAAAATTTTCTTTCTAAATTTAGATTAAATACTTTTAGTGCCAACTATTATATCAGAATTTTATAAGGTTAAAATACATGAATTTTCAACCAAACAGTTCAGTTTTCAAATCAAACAGATCAATTTTGAGCCAAAAATTTAAGAATCAAATTTACAGTAAAAATAGTTAAGTTTCAACCAAGAAAAAAGTAATTTTAGGCAAAATATGTAGTTAATTTTCAACCAAAGTCATGAATATTCGTCTTAAAAACATGAATTCTCAACGAAAAGTGTAATAGTTTATTATTAAACCAAAAAATATTTTTATTTTCAATAAAAAAATACGAATTTTCAAGCAATTAGCTGAATCGTCAACAAAAAACACTAATCTTCAAACCAAAAAGAGGAATTTTGAACCAAGAAAGGTTTTTCAGTCAATAGAGAAAAAAATTGTCACACAAAAAGTTGAATTTTCAAGACGAAAAGACGAATTTCCTGCAAAACAGTTGAATTTTCAAGCCAGAAATATGAATTTTTAACAAAAGAGTTGAATTTTCAACCAAAAAATATGAATTTTCTACCAAAATAATTGAATTTTCTACCCAAAAATACGAGTTTTCAACCAAAAAGATGAAGTTTCAACTAGAAAGATCAATTTTCTGGCAAAAATGGAATGGTTACGTTTTGAGTTAAAAAAAACTGGATTTTCAACTAAAAAAAAAAGTTTTCAACAAAATAGGTCCTTTTTCAACAAAAGAAATGAATTTTCCACTAAAACGATAAATCTTCTACAAAAAAAATTTAACTGAAAAAGATGCAATTTCTATCAAAATATATTTATTTTTTAGCAAAAAGTTCAATTTTCAACAAGAGAAATGAATTTCTAACCCAAAAGATGAAATTTCAACTAATGAGATTACTTTTCTACCAAAATAATTCGACGAAATAATTGATTTTTCATCCAAAACGAGGAATTTCCAACCAAGAAGAGTCCACTTCTGCCAAAAGAAATACATTTTCGAGAAAAAGATCAATTTCCAACCAAGAGGATTAATTTTCGCTTAAAAAAGATGAATTTTTAACAAAATACATGAAATTGCACACTGAAAAAAAAGTTTGAATCCAAAGAAATACATTTCTTTGATTCCATTTATTTGAGCCATGAAAACCGTTCTTAATTGTGCTGAATATTGTTTAAAAGCAACAAACTCGTGCATTGATTCAACAAAATAATTTCTTTGGGCGCTATTTCTTTAAAATAAAGAAATATTTCTCGGTCGCAGAATATGAGATAATTAACTCAAGGCATTTGTATCTTTAAAACTAAGAACCTAGTTTCCTTGAATCTCGCTTTCGTACCCAAAGAAATATTTCTTTAGTTCAATGGTTTTGAGCATTTGACTTGAAAAACATTCTGTTTTAAATAAGTAATTCATGATGCGTGAAACAAATATTTTAGTTTCTTTGAATCAAAGAAATATTGAGATAAATGAAAGCAATATTAATTAAGTGAAAGCGATATTTCTTTCATATAAGGGGACTGATACGGTTATTTTAATCAAACATGTGATTAGTTCAATAAAGTAATTTGTTCACTTAAGTAATAATTCATTCACTTGGAAGATATGTTTCTTTTAATAAATAAAGTGAAGCGATTTACGCCCAATGAACATTTCCTTCAAGCGAAGAAATATATTTTTGAACTAACTTCATGCACCTCGAAAAAATATTTTTGTAACATTATTTATTTGTGCCGAGTAGTTTATAACTATGCCGCCAGGTGCGCAGAGTTTATGGTCTCACAATAGAAATGGAACCATTCAAATTTTTTAAACGATAGAAGAACTTTTTTGTTTGAGTAAATTGTTCTTTGAATCAATTAATATTTTATCAACTCTATTACGTTTTTTTAACAATATTCCGAATCTTAGAAACAAATAAAAAATTTATTTCCATTGAAAACAAATTCTTCGCTGCAAATAAATGTTTATTTTACCAAAAAATACGCTTATTTGAATTGATGGAATCATATATCTGGTTTAAGAAAAAGTTTTACTCAGTCTGAGTTACATTTATTTGTGTGTAATAATTATCTTCTTGAACTAACACCATACTTCTTTACATTACGGAATTCACCTATCATATCAAATACTTATTTATTACAGCCAATAACAAATCTCTTTCGCTCAAGAAATATTTCATAGTGTTAAGTAAATATTTATATGCCTTAAGCATTGAGTTCTTTAGATCCAGACACAACATTTCTTTAATCTGAAGAAATATTTCTTTAGCCACATTCTACTCTACCATTTCTTTGAATCAAAATAATTTCCTTTGATTCAAATAAGTTTTTTTCTCAGTGTAAAATTATGAACCAAACAGATGAATTGTCAAGTACACTGCAAAAAATAAAAAAATTGTACAAGGTAGAATGGTAAAATTACCAACAAAAAATTGGTGCAATTTTACTACTCTGATTATGGGGTGAGTGCATGTTAGAAGTTCCAACCAATCTTGTGACTTTACCACTTTTAGGCTGACACTATAGCCAAGGCGTTGTAGAAGTACGGTTTCTGCTTGTGAATCGTGACTTTCAGAGTAGGTAATAAATGGACCTACTTTCAGAGTGTTGAATTTTTTGAGACTGGTTAAAGTACAGAAACTGTTAAAAATTCCTTTTTCCAACGTAATCTCACGTCTTGAAATTTGATAATTGATAACGCGGCGTACTTGCACAGCTC
>JAABKJ010010301.1:0-11000 GCA_011634705.1 Andricus grossulariae
AATTAGAATTTTTACTTTGGAACAGGAAATTCTCTCAAAGAATTATAATTCTGATTTATGAAACTTCCCTCTTCCAAGTTTTGGAAAAATCAAATTACTATATTTCTGAATTATAATAGAAAATGTTGTGAATAAATATAATTTTGATCTGGAACAGAGAATTTGGAATGAATTAAATTGTGTCTTGGTAGAGGAAATTTTCTAAAAGAATTATAAGTCTGAGTTTAGACGAGGAATAAATAAGTGAAATATAAAAAAAATTCCCGTAAAGAATTATAATTTTGACTTTGGAACAGGGAGTTACTATATTTCTAAATTATTATAGAAAATATTGTAAATAAATATTGGTAAAGAATTATAATTTTCACTTTGGCACAGGGGATTTCCGCGAAGAATTAGAATTTTTACTTTGGAACAGGAAATTCTCTCAAAGAATTATAATTCTGATTTATGAAACTTCCCTCTTCCAAATTTTGGAAAAATCAAATTACTATATTTCTGAATTATAATAGAAAATGTTGTGAATAAATATAATTTTGATTTGGAACAGAGAATTTTGAAATGAATTAAATTGTGTCTGGGTAGAGGAAATTTTCTAAAAGAATGATAAGTCTGAGTTTAGACGAGGAATGAATAAGTAAAATATAAAAAAAAATCCCGTAAAGAATTATAATTTTGACTTTGGAACAGGGAGTTACTATATTTCTAAATTATTATAGAAAATATTGTAAGTAAATATCGGTAAAGAATTATAATTTTCACTTTGGGACAGGGGATTTCCGCAAAGAATTAGAATTTTCACTTTGGAACAGGAAATTCTTTCAAAGAATTATAATTCTGAGACAGAACTGGGAATTTTGTACAAAAATTATAATTTTAAATTTCAATTTTGGATAAACAAGGTTACATATGCGATGTTTGACACCTAAAATCGTGTTTTTTTACATATTTGTATTTCGAGTCTAAACTCCAAATTTAGATTTGATTCATAGAATTATAATTTATCTTAGAACAGGAAATTTTTTACTTGGAACGGGAATTTTGGAAAAGACTTTCAATTGTGATATAGAAGAAGGGAATTAAAAAAAACCCAAGTCAGAATTCGTCACAATTTGAAACTTCTCTTATCCAAATTTTGGAAAAATCTAGCTACTATTTTTCTGAAATATAATAGGAAATTTTGTAAACAAATATAATTCTGTCTTTGAACAAGAAATTTCGGAATGAATTTAATTGTAACTTGGTATAGGATATTTTCTAAAACAATTATAATTTTTCGTATGGACAGGGAATAAATTAATAAATTATAAAAAAATTCCGGAAAAGCATGATAATTTTGTACTTTGGAACAGGGAATATTTGACATGGAACGGATAATTTTGGAAAATCATTTTTAATTCTGATTTATAAAAAGAGAATTTACAAAGAAAGTCAGATTTTGAAAATTCTTTTTTCCCAATCAGCATTTTTTTGAATTTATTCAATTGTTTATTTAAAAATTGATACGTTTTAGTTGAAAATTTATCTTTTTATTTTATTATTATTTTATTATATTTTATTTATTTATCTTTTTTGTTGAAAAATTAATCTTCTTGATTAAAAATTAATTTTTTGATGTTGAAATTTCAACTACTTAGTTGAAAGTTGAACTACTTTGTTAAAAATTTATTTTTCGGTTGGAGAAACATGATTTTAGTTGATAATTCACTTATTTGATTAAAAACTTAACTATTTTGTCGATTTTTTTGTACAAAATCAAAATTTTAATGGAAAATCTAATTATTCCATTTTTGGTTCAAAATTTATCTTTTTCAGTTGAAATTTCAATTATTGGGCGAAAAATTTATTTATGTGTATCACATTTGTTTTTTTGAGTAGAAAATTAAATCTTCTTAGATGTTTTTGTAAAAAAAAAATAATCTACTTTGTTCGTTGAAAATTCATCTCTTTGGTTGAAAATTTAACTTTTATGTTGAAACATCATTGTTTTTTGTTTGAAAATTAATTTTTAACTCAAGATTTATCTATTCTAGTTGAAGATTTATCATTTTAGATGAAAATTCATGTATTGAACAATTTTTCAACTAAAAATTCAACTGTTTAGTTGAAATTTGATCTGCTTTAGTTGAAAATTAATTTTTCATTGTTGAAATTTCAACTGCTTAGTTGAATGTTAAACTTCTTTGTTAAAAATTCATTTATTGGTTGGAGATGCATAATTTTAGCTGAAAATTCATCTCTTTGATTGAAAACTCAACTATTTCGTTAAAAATTGTTTTTTTTTTTGTCTTGGTAAAAAAATAATTTTTTATACTGAAAATCGAATGATTCCATTTTTGGTTGAAAATTCGTCTTTTTAAAATGAAAATTCAATTATTTAGTTGAAAGTTCATGTATGACTTTCAAATTCGTTTTTTTTTTTGTAAAAAATTATCTGCTTAGTTAATAATTGATCTTCAATTAATGGATTGATTGATTGATGTTAGTTGATTTTTCAAAAAATATAAATCTGAATCAGAACAGGGAATTTTGGAAATGAACTTAATTGTAACTTGGTATAGGGAATTTTTTAAAAGAATTATAATTTTGAGTTTGGATGGGGAATACAAAAATAAATATAAAGAAAAATCTCGTGAAGAATTATAATTTTGTACTTTGAAACAGGGAATGTTTGACATGGAATGAAAAATTTTGGAAAATTATTTTTAATTCTGATTTATAGAAAGGGACTTTACAAAAAATCCCTGTTCTAAGTCAGATTTTTTCAGTATTTGAAAATTCCTTGTTTCCAATCAGAATTTTTTTGAATATAAAAATTCTGTTTTTTGCAAATAAAAAGATGCCAGAATTTGAAATATCCCTCTTCCAAATTTTAGAAGAAGGGAGCTACTATATTTATGAATTATTTATTAGAAAAAATATTGTAAATAAATATCATTCTGGCTTGGAACGGGGAATTTTCGAAAAGAATTATAATTTTTACTTTGAAGCAGGGGATTTCCGTAGAGAATTATTATTTTAGTTGGAACAGAGAATTTTTGACATTGAACGGGAATGTTGGAAAATAATTTGAATTCTGAATTAGAAAAAAGGATTTAGAAAAAGCTCTTTTCAAGGTCCGAATTATAAATTTTGTAGAATATTCCCTTTCCAAATCAGAACTATAATTTTAATGACAAAAAATTATCTGATATTTCAACTCAGAAGTATAATTCTTTTCCAAAGTTCCCTTTTCGAAATCAGAAATCTTTTTAAATGTAGAGAAATCTTTTGAAATCTCCTAAAATCTTTAAAAATCTTTTTAATTGGTCGTGAGAAAACCACGAAATGACCTGGAATTAAAAATAATCGTTCGTGTAGACGCCCTGATTAATCAATCTTTATCTTTTACAGCTTAAATCCATGAGTCCTGAATTCACAAAGTTGGTTATAAATTTGGATGGAGTCGATCCAGACGACGCATTTTCCAGCGTTCCTTACATGAAGGGCCACACTTTCCTTTATTACTTGGAAGAACTTCTCGGTGGTCCCAAAGAATTTGAACCCTTTTTGAGAAGTTACATTGAGACTTTTAAGTACAAGAGTATTGTAACATCAGACTGGAAGGACTACTTGTATAAATACTTCTCAAACAAGACCCAGGTTCTTTTTTTATAATAAGTCTTACATAAAAACAGAAAAATTGTAATAAGAAATTGAAAAGTCTGGAAGATTTATTAAATTTGCGATCATTTTGCAGCTTCTGGATTCAGTGGATTGGGATACTTGGCTAAACAAACCAGGGATGCCTCCTGTTATTCCAAATTATGATACCGATTTGTTGAATGCTTGCACCAACCTCGCTAAACGATGGGTTTCCTGGGACGAAAATACTGCCTCCAGCTTTGTGAAATCAGACATTACGAGTCTAACAGCCAGTCAAAGAATACAATTCCTAGCAGTATTGTTTGAAGATGATACTGTGCTCTCAATTAAAAAGTTGCTGAAAATGCAAGAAGTTTATGACTTTGATTCGGTCCAAAATGCGGACATCAAGTAAGTAACTGATTTAATAAAATTCTGTGTGATTAGATTATTTGTTTAATCAATAATAGCAATACAGATATGTTTTTATAATTGGTTTGTTTTATTATTTAAAGTTTAGAAGCATATAAGTTTGAAAGGAAAATAACAGAGTTCATGTCATAATATATAAAATTCTTTGGGATGAATTTTAAAACTTTGAAAATGTGCAACAAAATAAAATTAATAATTGGAAACTAATATTTTCAAATAAATATATTTGACGTTTTTATACTTACTATGTTTTTTAAATTTTATTTTTCAGCTAATAAGTTTCTCATTTTTTTATGACCTTAAATACTTGGAATAATTATTTTAACCTTTTTGACTTCTGATATTAGTTTCAGAATTTTCAGTGAAAACAGATTTGTTAAATTCTGTTATATTTACAATTTTTTATTTCAAGCGAGAGTAGAGTTTTCAACCTTCTTAGTTTATTGTTTTCTATATTTCCTGAATTCTTTGAATATTCAGAATTCCTGAAATTCTTTGAATTCTCTGAAATTCTTTGATTCTCTGAATTCCTTGAATTACCTAAATGCTTTGAAATCTCTCAAATTTACTGAATTCCCTAAATGCCCTTAAATCTCTGAAATTCCCTGAAATCCTTGAATATCCTGAATTTATTGAATATTCGAAATTCTCTGAATCCTTGACTTCTCTGACATCCTTGCATATTTTGAATTCTCTAAAGAAATAGAATTCATGGAATTTTCTGAATTCTTGAATTTTCTTTAATTCTCTTGATTCAATGGATTCTCTGAACTTCTTGAATTCTTTCAATTTCATGAATTCCTTGAATTCCTTTGATGCTATGAAATCTCTTGAATTTTTTGAATTCCCCAGATACGCTGGAATCTCATAAATTCTCTGAAATCCTTGAACATTCTGGATTATTTGATTATTCGGGGTTCTTTGAATTCCTTAATTTCCCTGAAATCCTTGAATCCCTTTTATTTCCTGAATTCGTTAAATATTTGGAATTCCCCGAAATCTTTGACTCCTCTGAAATCATTGAATATTTTGAATTCCTGAAATTGATTGAATTCTCTAAATCCACAGAATTCATGGAATATTCAGAATTCTTGAAATTTCTGGAATTCTCTGAATTTCTCAAATTCTCAGAACTCCTTAAATTCCTTCAATTTCTTAAATTCCTTGCATTTCTTTGATGCTATGAAATTTCTGAAATTTTTTGGATTTCCCAAATGTGCTGTAATCTCTGAAATTCTCTGAAATCCTTGAATATTCTGTATTCTTTGATTATTCGGAATTTTATGAATTCCTGAAAATCTCTGAATTCCTTTTGACTTCACTGTAATCTTTGAATTCCTTGAATATTCGGAATTCTCTGAATTCCTTGACTTCTCTGAAATCCTCGAATATTCGAAATTCCTTAAATTTATTGAATTCTCTAAATCCATAGAATTCATGGAATATTCTGAATTCTTGAAATTTCTTGAATTCCATGAATTCCTCGAATTCTCTAAACTCCTTAAATTCCTTAACTTTCATGAATTCCTTGAATTCTCTTAAAGCTTTTAACATTTCTTCAATTCTTTGAATTCCTTGAATTCCCCAAATGCGCTTAAATCTCTGAAATATTGTGAAATTCTTTAATATTTTGTATTCTTCGATTATTCTGTATTCTCTGAATCCCTGAAATTCTCTGAATTCCTTGAGCTGTCTGAAATCCGTGAATATTCTGAATTTCTGAAATTTTTTGAATTCTCTAAATTTCTGAAAATTTTTGAATTCCCTAAATTCTCTAAAATTCTTGATTTCTTTGAATTTCCTGAAATACTTGAATTCTCTGAATTTTCTTAATTTCTTGAATTTCGTAAGTCCTCTGAAATCCCAGAAATTATCTGAATTCCTTGCATGTCCTGAATTCCTTGAATATTCGGAATTCTTTGAATTCCATAAGAGTTGTCTGAAATCCGTGAATATTCTGAATTTCTGAAATTTATTGAATTCTCCGAATTCCTTGAATAATGGAAATTCCTTGCATTTCTGGAATATTCGGAATCCCTTGAATTCTCTAAATTTCTGAAAATCCCTGAATTCCTTAAATTCTCTGAATTCCTTGAGTTGTCTGAAGTCCATGAATATTCTGAATTTCTGAAATTTATTGAATTCTCTGAATTCCTTGAATATTGGAAATTCCCTGCATTTCTTGAATATTCTGAATTCCTTGAACTATCTACATTTCTGAAAATCTCTGAATTCCTTAAATTCTCTGAGATCCTTGATTTCTCTGAATTTTCTTAATTTCTTAAATCCTCTGAAATCCCTGAAATTATCTGAATTCCCTAAAATCTTCGAATATCCTGAATTTCTTCAATATTCGGGATTCCCTGAATTCTCTGAAATCCTTGAAAATTCTGAATTTATAGAATATTCTGAATTCCTAAAATTAATTTAATTCTTTGAATGCCCTGAATTCCTGAAATTCTCCAAATTTACTGAAATATTCTGTAATTTTCTTAAATCCCGGAATTCCTTTAATTCTACTGTATTTTTTTGAATTATTTTGAAATCCTTGGAATTCAGAGAATTTTCAGAATTAAGGAAATTCTACGAATTTAGGGCATTACAAGAATTCAAGGAATTCAGATGATTGAGGGAATTTCAAGGATTTTATAAATTGAAAGGAATTTGTGGAGTTTAGAAGAATTCAAGGAATTCAGATGATTCAGAGAATTTTGATGAATTCAGATATATCAGGGAATTCAGAGGAATTCAGAAGATTTCAAGGATGTTAAAAGAATTCTAAAGGAGGGTGCCAATGTCATATGGGATTCTGGGCCCACAACGTCCAGGTCTAAAAAGTGTGTAAAGTTGATGTACTTGGTCCAGCAAAGAAAAAAGTCAATTGGTGCAACCCCCAAAATTGAGCCGTTTTTAAGATATTGTTTTTCAAGGTTGCAAATTTCATACATTGTTCATACATTCATACGCAACGTTTCAACTGATTTTTTTTTAAACCTCGGACAAACTTATCTCTTAATTAAGTAATACTAAATATGTATTCCTCTTATATTCTTATAATAATAAAACAAACTGGTCCGATTTGAATGCGTGGCAGAGAATACGGGATTTTCACATCAAACTTCCCTCGTGCCACGATTTCTGCCAATCCGAGCGTGGTACCGGTACCAGGCTCTGACTGGCTTCGCTCACGCCAGGCTCGTAGCCAACCAACATCTACCCCCACTCTAGCGGACCCCGCTACCACGGATGCTGCGCGGGTTGACTCGCGCGCGTCACAGCAGCGACCAACCGTAATCTATCCCCCACTACGTCCTACCCGACTGGCGCGCTCTGCACAGCGGGTCGCGCATAAATATCGGTGCTCCCGCACCACAGGATCCTTCGCGAACCGACAGCCTTAGACGATGCTTCGATGCTCAACGGATAATTCAGCAAGCAACCAACATTCAACGACTGGAGAATAGTCGCCAACATATCTACGTGGGATACCGACCCACGTGGGACGTGCAATGTCCATGGTGTAGAGCAGTAACGCTGTCTCACTTAACAAGGAAGTTCACTGCAGCAGCCTTCGACCAGCAGCCCTACTGAGCCGTGCCAAGGTGGCTCGAGCCTGTAAATGGCTAGGTGACTAGGCACCTCCAGAGTTGCCGCCTAGCGAGGACCTAGCCCCGCACTACCTACACTACACATTCGTTGTAGGGGACCTTCGGTGTTGCCGCCTCGCTGGGACCTGGGCTTGACCGATAGACACACATCGCATATCTTTTCTTATTTCCGATTAAACGATCGGCTATCTTCAGGGCCACCAATATTTTTTACGTGGAAAAATTCTTTGTGTTCGGTAATAAGAGCTGCTGGACCTTGATCCATTCATCTGTTTCCCCCTATTCCCTTTCTTTCGCAAAAGTTGTATGTCTCCCCGCCTGCCCTCTTTTTGAACGCGATTGCTATTGAAGGGTAACGAGCTTTCGTCGCAAATCGGTGGACTACAAATTATAGATGTTTTATTTAACACTCATATTGTTTATTATTTGTCTTCATCAGAATAATCTTGCAAAATTTGTACTAGCGATAGATTTTCAGCGGGTGATTTTATTATTTTTTGATATTGTGCTGGGGCTTGTGCGATAGAGCCTATGGGTGGCTTATAACAATTTTTTCTCTTCATCTCTGGAACCGCTCAATTAATAGCAAAACCAAGAACATATTTGGAATCAGCGTACCAAAAAACATGGGGTAATACGCTTCTCTAAGATGGACACATTGGGCCCAAAATTGGCACCCTCCTTTGTGGAGGAGTTTAAAAGCATTACAAGCAATTCAAAAGATTGAAAAAGAATTCCAAGGAATGAAACATTAAAAATGGCCAATTTATTACTGATACATATTTAAAATTATTTTTTTTTTCAAGTGAATAAACTGCTTTTAGGGTTTAGATTAAACATTCTTTTTATTTAAACACGCAATTTTCGGAAATTAAGAAGACGAAGAATCTAACAATGAAGTTTGAACCACACTTTTAAATGTCCCCATTAAAATTAAAATAATAAATAAATAAAAGAAGAAAGAAAAAGATGAAAACCTCGAAATCCCTTTCTTCAATTATTATTTCTTTTTTTTCAATTGTATTAGAGATATTTAAGAAAGAGTTGTCCAAATTTGATGGTTAGATTCTTGCTTTTTTTTAATTTCCAATAATTTCGTAATTAAAATAGAATGTTGGACGTTGAAGAGGAATTCAAATTTTTATTTATTCTGAATTGAATTTAGTGTCTTAAATTTGTATTCCTCTTTTTTCAGATTCACATGGATTCGTCTGGCTCTGAAATCTCGATGGGAACCGAAAGTCGCAGAAGCTCTAGATTTCGTATCAAAAGTGGGTCGCATGAAATTCGTCAGACCAATTTATCGGGATCTTTATGCCTGGCAAGAAATGAGGCAAAGAGCAATAGACAATTATATGAAAACTAAAGATGAGATGATGTACGTTACAGCCGAAATGGTAAAGAAAGATTTGCATCTTGACGGTAATTAACGTGGAGCCCAACTGAAAATCGATACATTTGTGCATTTAATGTTCTAGAAGAATTATTCATGCAATATTTTATTTTCTAAGCAAGATTAGTAAAGTGTTTTTTACATGAAATTGTGTTTTATTTCAAAGAATACACTTTTTCGTACCCTGGGATCTGTTTTTATTTGAGTTTAGTTACACTAAACTCTGGATTTGAGTACGGTTTTGGGCATGGCTTGCAGTGGCCTTCAACGAAAAACCAGGGAACCAAACGTAAACATTCAGAGCCGTGTGTTGGTCACGCATGACTAAGCACCGTCTCTAGGAACGCCGTAAACCCAGGTTACTTAAAACCAGAGTTCAGTGTATTTCATTTCATTCAAGAAACCTTACTATATTAAAAAAAATTTAGATCAAATTAGAATAAAATAAAATATAATAATTTAGGTACCTTTAGAGTGGGTCTCGATTTTTTAAACAACGGTGGCGAGATATTTTTATAAAATAATAACCTACAATGGGGTGGTCCAAAATATTTTTTGTCGATTTTTTATAAATAACGCCCGGAAATTTGTTCAAATCCACATAAAAATAAATCCATTTGAACAAAAAAAAAAATGATATTAAGAGGTGGCGCAAGCCCCATGAAGTTTTCCCATAATATATTTCCCATCAGAAAAAAATGGGTTTTGCGAGTTTTTACGCTAACTATGATTTTTTTGCGTTTTTTAACATACAAATTTTTTCTAATACATAGAATACTTCTTTATACTGATAATTAGATGTTTAAATGATTTGTTTAAACAATTTAATATTGTTTTTAGTAATTTTCTATTAGAATGGAGATAGAAAGTCGCGGTTTATAAAAAAATTTCCACTTTTTGTCCAATTTTCAATTAGAGAGAGGTAATATTTAGTTAATTTTATCATAAATATTTGTTTAAACAACTTATTATTATTGTTAATAATATTCTCTTAGAATAATGGTACAAAATTTCAGTTTTTTTCTGAAATGTTCAGCTTTTAGTTCACTTTTCACTTGGAGTGAGTAAAATAATTAATTAAAGTTAAAAAAATTAATTGTTAAAACAATTTATTATCATTATTAATAATATTCAATTTGAATAATGCTAGAAAGTTGCGATTTTTTCTGAAATTTACAATTATTTGTCTACTTTTCACTTAGGGTGAATTATTAATTATTTTAATTTAGCAAAAATAATTATTTAAACAAATTATTATTGTTTATAACTATCTTATTCTTATTTATTAATGCTAGATAGTTGCGGTTTCTTTTGAAATGTTGAACTATTTACCACTTTTTACGTAGTAAAGTAATAAATAATGCAAGGTAACAAACATAGTTGTTTAAACAATGTATAATTGTTTATAACTATGTCCTCTTAGATAAGTGCTAAAAAGTTGCGGTTTTTTCGGAACTCTTAATCTTTTTGTCCACTTTTCACTTAGTGGGGTAATAATTAATGCACGTTAACAAACAAGCTTATGTAAACAATTGATTATTGTTTATTAATATATTCTCTTAGACTTTTTATTTATGAACAAATAATAAGTAAATCTCAACAAGAATAATTTTTTAAATAGGATTTTACTTTTTTAAGTGAATTATTTTTGCTATGTTTCCAACGTTTAAAAAAATTAATTTGGTAATTAATTAATAAATTAATTTTTTTGTTTTTTAATTAATTTAATAATTAGGAGTAGGTGGGAGAACTAGGTGTTTAAATGGCCTGTAAAAGTTTTTTTTCAAAATACAACAAGAAGTTTATTGCAAAGCGTAAAAGAAAAATTTGAAATTGAACATATTTTGATATCAGCCCCCCTCCAGCAAAATATATTCACGAAAAAGAAAGAGATTGTTTAAAATATGTTTCTCTCTAATGTTTATTTATCATTTGTTCATAAC
>JAABKJ010010302.1:0-11000 GCA_011634705.1 Andricus grossulariae
AAGCTCGATCCCCAGGCCGGGGCCTAATTTTGCCAGGCTTGGCTCCAGCTTGGGCCATAGAACAATTTCCACACGGGGATCTGCGAAGTCTTCTTTTTAAAAGGTGTGCTCAATTTATTAACGTAAAAGTAGCTTAACCATATGATTATTTGAAAATTAAAACTTTATTCTTTAATTTAATTTTTCATCTGATCATGTTTACAGATGATGAAGACGGAACCCACGCGAAATGGAATGCTTATACTGAATTTAGTATATATGCGTATACTAAATTTCGTATACATGTATACTTAATTTAGTATACGCGTATACTAAATTTCATATAGGTGCATACTAAATTCAGTATATGCAATTTACTAAATTTACTGTGCGCTGGTATATTAAATTAAATTTTATGTTGTGCATTCTTGCTTTCATTACATGTATACTAAATCTAGTACAGATTTTTCTGATAGTGTAATGAATAACATAATTTTACACCAAATATAATCCAAAGTATCATATTGTAGAGTAGACTATGTATGTCAAAAATAAAGGAATGGATCAAACTGATGAGGGAAGTTGAATTTAATTTTCCAATAGAATATTTATATTCTGTAAAATTTCTTTGCTCACCGGTTTATAAATTAATTTTAAAAATACGAGCAATTTTGACGCTCATTAGGAATGTCAGTATTAACTATGGACTTTATAAATTCAATATATAGTAATATGTTAATTACTGTTACATTAGTATTTGAAATTAATTATTATCTACTGTAGGATCATTATCTACATAAATATATAAATATAAAGTATATAAAAGTAAGTATATGAAGAATATAAAGTAATATGTTAATTACTGTTACATTAGTATTTCAAATGAACTATTATCTACTGCAGGATCATTATCTACTGCAGGGTGGTCTCCCCTAGTCTATTGATACATTTGAATTCACCATTCTCAGTACAATAAAGATAGTAATTGAAGGTATATAATAAAGCAATAAGAAACAGATCGCGTGAGTGGGAGTTTTCTTGAAGAAGGGTTGTCGAGGTCTCGTCAGGAGGAGCCTCTTCTGGCTCAGAGACAGGTATGTGGCTGTTTGTAAGGCAAAGTTACAGGTGTACTAGTCATTACTTTCCTTCGAGTTTCCCACAGGAGTCACGATCTGTGGTCGCGGATCATAGCCCGACTTTGCGATATACACAGGTGCATATATGAAAATATCTGTGTAGTGTCTGATTTCACGTAGGTGTGGGTGGCTACACAAACATAAACTCGTACATAAATTAACTGGTGGGAATATTCTCGCACACGCAAGTCGCGTATCCACGTATGCGTGACCGCGACGCGCAATAATGTGTTCACTCGACGCGCTTACGCGACTCATGTAGGGTACTCATCTAAAAGTGTCTGTGTAATTTTCTATATCTGTGTGTCTTTCCATGAGTGTGGTATTTACCATGAGTGTGTTATATTCCATGAGTGTGTTATTTTCCATGGGTGTGTAATTTTTCATGAGTGTGTAACTTTCTGCGTCTGTGTAATTTTCTATGTATATGGAGCGATAGTTCTTTCGTGCCATAACCGTATGTGGTTTGGCTATGGTCGTTACGGTTCAAGCGTTCTCCAATAACGCGCTTGTCCAGGATGGTATGTCCGCAGGAATGCCACGGTCGTCTCACTTTATTTATTTTGCGTTGTCAATGTGCGTGGGATGCTCGAGCAACCAACAATCCACAATTTGATTGTCCCATCCGGTACATCCATTACTGGTCGAAATTATTTTTCGAACATCCGTCATCCTCCCGCGCTCCTCCCTCAACGAGGAACCACGTTTGTCCAGAATGCAGGTACTTGTCAAAAGGTCACTCACAAGCTTTGTTTCCAATTTCAATTCATTACTTTTGGAATAAATTATGAAGCGGAATAAAGGTGAAATTCTGTTGGTCCTTCGAGCCGGATCTGCCATTGGGGCCGTTCACAAAGTAGGTCACGCTAGTTTGAAGAGCTTTTCCAACCCTCTTACTCTTCGTCACAGATTATCATACATAGCTTGAATCCCTCAGGGTGACGTCAAAAATATTAACACCCCCCCTCCCCTCTTTGGTATAAAATATTTTTACTTCGATGAAATTTGATCAATATAGTTGAATTTTTGACAAAATAGTAGCATTTTTATCAGAATAATTAAGTTTTCAACAAAATATTTGAATGCTTAACCATATAGTTGACTTTTAAACTCAAAACCAAATAGTTGCACTTTCAAGCAATAGAGACGAATTTTCTACATAATAGTTGAATTTTCAATCAGAAAAGATTAATTTTCCACCGAAAGAGATGAATTTTCAACGAATAAGTTGATTTTTCAGCCAAAAAGTTGAATTTCCTACAAAATTGTCGAAAATAAAAAAAAAATATATATATAACTTCAACCATGAGCAGTTGCATTTTTAAACAAAGAGTTGAATGTTCAAGACAAAAAGATGAATTATCTAGAAAACCGATGAATTTTCAAGCAAAAATATGAATTTTCAATCCAGAACTTTTTTACTATGAAAGATGATCTTTTAATCCTAAATAGATGAACTTTTAATCAAAAATAGATGAATTTTCATTAAAAAATGTCGGATTTCGTTCTTAAAGACAAATTTTTAACAAACCAGTTGAATTTTCTAACAACCAATACGACTTTTAAAGAAAAAAGTAACATTTTTGCCAAAATAATTAAATTTTCAAGAAAATAGTTGAATTTTTAACCACATAGTTGAATTTTGAAGCCAAAAAGACGAAATTGAAAAATCTTAACTTTTAATTCAAGAAAACCAATATTTTTTGCCAAGAAAATGAACATTCAACAAAACAGTTAAGTGCTCAAGAAATCAATCAAATTTTTAATCAAATAGTGAAATTTGATTAAAATTATTAAAGTTTCAACAGAGTAGTTGAATTTTAGAGTAAACGAATTAATTCACCAGGAAAACTGTAATAGTTGATATTTAAATATGAAAAGATTTCAATTTTAAATTAAAAACTAATGAATTTAAACCAAAAAGGCAAACTTTCTACGAAAGAGTTCAATCTATAACCAAGAAAAATTTTGTAGTCCATTGAGGAAAAAAAATCAACCAATTAGTTGAATTTAAAACCAAAAAGGCGATGTCTCTAGAAAAGAGTTTAATTTTCAACCCAAAAACACGATTTTTTTAGAAAAGAGCTGAATCTTCAATACAAAAGGACGAATTTTCTACACAAAAGGACAAAAATTAAAAAAAAAAACAGGTAATTTTTAAACGAAATGAATAAATACATTTTCAATAAAATAGTTGAATTTTTAATGAGATGATTAAAGTTTAATCCAAAAAAACCGAATACATTGCCCAAAAATATAATTATTTAACAGAACAATTAAGTTTTCAATTTCAATTTATTACTTCCCGAATAAATTACGAAGAACAATAAAGGTGAAATTATGTTGGTCCTTCGAGCCGGATCTGCCATAGAGGCGTTCCAAAACAAAAAATAAATAAGCATGATATTTTCATTCAATTTTCAACCCAAAAACACGATTTTTTTGGAAGAAAGTTAATTCTTTAATCCAGAAGGACAAATTGTTCACACAAGAGAACAAATTTTCAACAAAACGCTCAAATTTTAAACGGAATAAATAAATGAATTTTCAATTAAATAGTTAAATTTTTGAAACAATAGTTAAATTGTCACCAACATAGTTGAATTTTCAGCCTGAAGGATGAATTGTCTACAAAAAATTTTATGGTTCATATTTGAACCAAAACAATTTAAATTTTTTTTAAACAGTTGAATGCAACCAAATAGTTAAATTTTCGAATCAAATAGGCGAATTCTCTAGAAAAGAGTTAATTTTTCAACAAAAAAAAAGACTAATTGTTTAGAAAAAAATTGAATCTTCAATCCAAAGGACAATTTTTTACCCAGAAATACAAATATTCAATAAAACAGTTGAATTTTTGAAAAAATAATTAAACCTTCAATAAAAGAGTTGAATTATTAATTGAATTTTTAAATTTCAAAGAGCATATTTGAGTTTACAACTTAACGGACGAATTGTCAACAAAAAATGTAATGGTTGATATTCCAACCTAAAAATATTTAATTTCAAATGAAAAATTGTTAAATCTAACCAAAATAGGCGAATTTTTGACAATATAGTTGAATTTTTCATGTGAGCATATTAATTTTTACAAAAAATGGTATTTTTAACTGAGAAAGACCAAATTTTCACTAAAAGAGATGAATTTTCAACCCAAAAAGACGAATTATCAACAAAATAGTTGAATTGTTAAGCCAAATTGTTGAATTTCAAACTGGAAACGATCAATTTTGTACCAAAAATGAAATAATAGTATTTGCAGTTAACAAATTAATTTTCAAACAAGAACAAAAAAAAAATATTCAGCAGAATAGTTACATTTTCAACCAATGAGATGGATCTTCAATTAATAAAATACATTTTTAAGAAAGCAGTTTAACTTTTAACTAAGAAGCTGAATTTTCGATCAAGAAGATTTATTTTCATAAAAAAAGACGAATTTACAACAAAATACATAAATTTTCGAAACAAATTGTTAAATTTTCAACTGAAAACGAATACTTTTTTATCAATAAAGAATTAGCTAAAAAAAGCCAAAAGCTAAAAAAAAGATGAATTCTGAAAGAAAAAATTAACAATTAAATTTTTAAGTAAGAACGATCAATTTTGATCCATGAATGTATTAGTCAAATATATGGTTGAAAAAATTAATTGAAACTGAAAAAACAAATTTGCAACAGAATAATTACGTCTTGAAACTTTTCAACTGGAAATAAAAAAATTTCACCGAAAAATATTCGAAATTTTTCATTGTTAACAAAATAGTTGGATTTTTAACCTACAAAGATAAAGTCTCGAACAAATGATTCAATTCTTAATTAGGAAAGATCAAACCTCAACAAAAACCAGTTGCCTTTTCAACAAAATAGTTGAATATGCAAACCAAAAAGACGGATTTTCTATAAACCATTTGAGTTTTCAACCAAGAAAAATTTATTTCTAACTGAGAACTTTTCTGCAAAAAAAAAAACAAACTATAAATCTGAAAAAGCTGAATTTACAATCCAAAATACAAATTTTTGACAAAGCAGTTGAAGCTTTGATTAGAAAAGATGACTTTTAAACAAAATAGTAGAATTTTGATCAAAATAATTAATTTTGGAACAAACAAATAGAATTTTGAACAAAACGTTAACATTATAAACAAGATAAATAAGTTTTCAAAAAAATCACTAAACTCATGATTCTTTCCAATCTGCAGGGTTTGTTAATGAATAATTTTTAAGATTTCTTTCAATTGAGTTTACATATTTTACCTCAATTTTCTTGAAAGAAGTCTTCTTTTTATTGAAATTTTTGTAAAAAGAAATTTTCGAATTTTATAAATTTACTTAGAAATGCATTAAAATACCTTGGATTGTTTTCTTTTTATAATTGGGAAATTTAATAATCTGAATAGATTGGTTTCAGAATCACCCACAAATGTTAGATCTGGGCACTATGATCTATTTTCCTGAATATTCCAAATTTATTTTTTCATGTTTTTCGCCATTTTTACAATCTTAACACATGATATATGTTGTGATATGTTTTTTTTTTCAAATGTCATTCTGGTACTTATTCATAAAATAAGGTTGCTAATGGGATGTACATATTTTCAAAAATCTTAAAATAGCCCAGATACTTATCAAAAATAAGGTTTCTGACATTATCCTAAATTTTCAAAATTTCACACGTTTCCAGGTTCTTTTATAGTTAAAATTTTTACATGTCTTCGAGTTTTTTTATAGTTACAAATTTGTCTTAAAAACTTTTTATAATTACACATGATGTATGTTATAATAATTTTTGAAAAAATGAGGAAGATTATATCAAAAAATGTGCATAATCTTATTATGTACCATTGAGTACCTTAATATTGAAATAATACATTATTTGATAAAATTTTTTATATACCATACCTTGTTATTTTTTCTCTGTGTTTGTAATGAATTTATTTTTTGTTTTCACTAAAAATATTATTTACATGGAATTTAAAAAAAAAATTGATATTTTATATAGATTCTTATTATTATTCTTTGTAAAAAAATTTTCTCTGTTACTTTTCTTAGAACATATTCTAAGTTTCTTTTTGTTGATTTTGCGGAATTGTCAACATTTTTTTGAATCTGGGTCAAATTATAATTATGTGATGTAGGGGTAATTTTGAGAACTCTATTTTCTTTTTATGAGAAAATTGTTTTATGATTTGGCTTTATCTAGAAACTTAATTGCAATATCTGAGAATTCCTTGTTTGAATATGATTGTTAATTTTAAGAATCATCTTGGTTTTTTAATTTTTTGAGAAATTTTTTAAAATTTTAATTTTTCGAAATTTTTACATACTTTATATTAAACATGCTTCACGTAACGTTTTAAATATTTTCCTTGTTCTTATCTATCTAAATATTATATTAATGAAATAAACCAAACATTTATTTCGTATTTTCAAAATGTTCATATCCTTTTTGAAAATCTTTCAAATCTTTTTCTCTTACTAAATACTTTTGAAAATAAGTACATTAATATGATTATATTAATGGTGTTACTCTTGTCTCTAATGATCCGAAAAGAGAGGTTTTTTGGAAGTTAAGTTTTTAATTGTGAATCATTTTTTTGCTTATTCTGCAAAAATTATTCATGACAAAATTCCTTTCTTTTCAATCTTAATTTAAAAAAAAATAGTTGAATTTTCGCCTGACAAAAACTAATTTTTAATTATAAACCGTACAGTGACCTGAGCAGCACATACTACATAGAACCAGAGTTAATTTCAGGGGTTGGAAATCAGGTAGATCTTAATAAAATGATTGGGGTTTACCTACGACGGATTGGCGAATGGACTTTGTAGCCATCAAAGCGATAACCCGAGGCTTCCTTACCCGAGTCCTTGCATACCATCGCCGATATTAAATGACAAAGGCAAAGGCATACCTTAGCATAGCGAGAAGGGTTGGAAATTCTGGCGCACGCCACCCCCAGAGCAACCCCCAAGCATCCACCGCGAAACCCCATCCCTCTGCACTACCCCCACGGGGGTAGACCCTATCGGTATTTCGCGGCCAGGATGTTTTAAATACAGTGCCTACGGTGCCCGAGAACCACCCCTTCCTTTACCACCCCTACGGACTCACTGCCTTCCGCCACCGTGAAATCCCTCTCGATAAGGGGTGAAAAACTTTAAAGAAGCCGAGCCGCGCCTTTGATGTCGCGACGCAACGAGCGCCGACTGCACAACCCCCAGCCACCCCCTAAGTTCTTAAAAATATTAACGACGATTCGGTGAAGTTGTAGGAAACGAGTGAGCTTCAACCCCTTCTGTGCTAAGCAAAGCTGGCTTTTATCGAAAACATACCTTTGCGGGAAATCTGATTGAAGGGGATGAAATAAGTGAGAAAAGCCTTGTTCAAAGCGGGGGGTTGACATTTTAACAGTCCTCTTTTTATTGTGTTAACTTTCAATTCGGTGGTGTAATCGAATTTTAATTTAGGTAGATGAACGATCCCAATTTTAATTTTTCCAAAATTTTTAATTTTTTTTAAAAAGCCTGTCCTTTTTTGTTGCAATTGGCAGGGTGCCCATTTTAATCTAAGAAAACAATATTCGGTCACTTCCTGGTTTTTTTTTAAATTTTCAATTAAAGAGATTACTTTTCGACTAAAACGATGAATCTTCAACTAGAAAAGATAAATTTTCAGTTTAAACCATTAATTCTTAGGCAAAAAATAAATGTCCAACTAAATAGTTGAATCTTCAACCAAAGAGATGAATTTTTATTTAAAATGGTAAATTTTCAAATGGAATAGTTGAAGTTTCTTTGAAAAAAAAACGAGTTTGAAAAAACAAAATAAACTTTTCACAAAGGAGATTAATTTTTTACTGAAATGATAAATCTTTGAATGGGATTGTTGAATTTGCATTAAACAAAAGTAAATTTTCAACCAGAAAAAAAGAATTTTATCGAAAGAGAAACAATTTCAATTGAAATGATGAATTTTCAACTGAAATAGTTGAATTCAAAAAAGAATTAAACCAAAAAAAGCGAATTTGCAAAGAAAGAGATGAATTTTCAATTAAAATGATAAATCTTCAACTGGAATAGTTGAATTCTAAGTTAGAACATTAATTTTCAACCAGAAAACAACGATTTCCCCCCCAAAAAATTGAATTTTTTACTTTCAACTTTGAATTAAAAAAGAAAAGGATTATCACTAGAATCTTCAGTTTAATTTGCAACCAAGTAGATGAATTTTCAAGCAAGAAAATTAATTTTCTACAAAAAAGCGAAATTTAAAAAAAATACATCAATTTTCACATTTTGCTATAAAAAATGTAATACTCAAATTTTCAGTTTAAACAATTAATTTTTAAACCAAGAATGAATTTTCAACAAACTTTTTAAATTTTTAATTAAACAGATCAATTTTCAATTGAAATGATAATTTTACAACTAAAATTGTTAAATTTTCAGGTAAAAATTAATTTTTACCCAAAAATGAACTTGAAAAATAAAATAAAATAAAATTTCTCACAAAAAACGAGGGTCTTTAAAAAACAAAAAATGAATTTTTAACCAAAAATATAAATTTCCAACTCATACGATGAATCTTCAACTAGAAAAGTTGAATTTTCAGTTTAAACAATTAATTTTCGAATAAAAAGTGAATTTTCTACTGAATAGTTAAATCTTCAAAAAAAACAGATGAATTTTCAATTAAAATGATAAATTTTAAAATGGAATAGTTGAAGTTTCTTTGAAAAAAATAAATTTTCAAAAAAAAAGAAGGATTTTTAATAAAATAGTCGAATTTTATAATAAAGAGATGAATTTTAAACTAAAATGATGAATCTTCAAATGGAATTGTTAGATTTGCATTAGAAATCTAAATTTTCAACCAGAAAAAGAAACAAAAAATTTTCATCGAAAGAGAAACAATTTCAATGTAAATGATGAATCTTAAATAGAAATAGTTAAATTTAGAAGGAAAAAAAATTTTAACAAACAAAAAAAAAAGCGAATTTACCAAACAGATGGATTTTCAATTAATACGACGAATCTTCAACCAGAGAAGTTAAATTTTCAGTTGAAACAATCAATTTTCAAACCAAAAATGAATTTTCAAAAAAATAGTTAAATCTTAAACCAAACAGATGGATTTTCAATTGAAATGATAAATTTTCAAATAGAATAGTTAAAGTTTATTTGAAAATTTTTTGTTAAATATTTGTTTTCAATAAAATAGTTGAATTTTCAAATAAAAAGATGAATGTTCAAATTAAATGATGAATCTTCAAATGGAATTGTTAAAATTGCATGAAAAATAAATAAATTTTCAACCAGAAAAAACACGACAAATTTAAATCGGAAGAGAAACAATTTCAATTCAAATAATGAATCCTCAACTGAAATAGTGAAATTCATTTTTAAAAAATGTCAGCCAAAAAAAAACGAAGTTTGAACGAAAAAGACGAATTTTCAGTTAAAACGATGAATCTTCAACTAGAAAATTTAAATTTTCAGTTGCAACAATCAATTTTTGCACAAAAAATAAATTTTCAACAAAATAGTTAAATCTTTAACCAGACAGATGAATTTTCAATTAAAATGATAAATTTTTTAATAGAATAGTTAAAGTTCCTTTGATAAAATAAAAAAAAAAAATTAAAAAAATGAATACTCAATAAAATAGTCAAATTTTCAAGTAAAGAAATGAATTTTTAACTAAAATGATGAATCTTCAAATGAAATTGTTTAATTTGGAAAAAAAAAATTAATTTTCAACCAGAAAAAGAAACAAAAAAATTTCAACGAAAGAGAAACAATTTCAATTCAAATGATGAATCTTCTACTGAAATAGTTTAATTTAGAAAAAAAATGTAAACAAAAAAAAACGAGTTTTTAACGAAAGAGATGAATTTTCAATTAAAAGGATGAATCTTCCACTAGAAAAGTCAAATTTTCCGTTTAAACAAATAATTTTTAAACAAAAAATGAATGTTCAGCAAAATGTTTAAATCTTCAACCAAAGAGATGAACTTTCAAATAAAATGATAAATTTTCAAATGGAATAGTTAAATTTTCTTTGAAAAAATAAATAAATTTTCAACAACAAAAAAATGAATTTTCAACTAAAGAGATAAATTTTAAACTAAATTGATGAATCTTTAAATTGAATTGTTAAATTTGCAATAAAAAAATGAATATTCAACTAGGAAAAAAAAATGTCATCGGAAGAGAAATAATTTCGATTCAAATGATGAATTTTAAACTAAAACGGTTAATTTTTTTTCAAACAAAAAAAAATGAAACAACTTTTCAACGAAAGAGATGAATTTTCAATCAGAACGATAAATCTTCAACTGAAATATTTGAATTTTTAGTTACAAGATTAATTTTCAACCAGAAAACAAGGATTTCACACCAAGAAAGTTAAATTTTTAAATTCAAGTGATGAAATTTCAATTCAAATGTCGAATCTTTAACTGGAATCAAACAGTAGAAGTTTCAACTAATAAATATAAATTTATAATCAAAATTGGAATACTAAAATTTTGGTTATGAAATTTAATTTCAAATGAAAAAAGAAAAAGATTTTCACCAAAATCTGTAGTTTAATTTTCAACCAAGTAGATGAATTTTCAAACAAGAAAATTAGTTTTCTAACAAAAAGAATGAAATTTTAAAGAAAATACATCAATTTTCAACTGAGAATGACAAATTGCCACCAAAAATAGAACAGTCAAATTTTCAGTAGAAAAATTAATTTTAAATAAAAAAAGAACGAATTTGCATCAAAATGTCCCACCAAAAATTATGGTTTCTTAATATAAAAAAAACGAATATTTAACCATAAAGAATAATTTTCAACTCATACGATGAATCTTTAACTGAAACACCTGAATTT
>JAABKJ010010303.1:0-11000 GCA_011634705.1 Andricus grossulariae
ACAAAACAGTTGCATTAAAAAAAAGTGGAATTTTCAACGTAAAAGTTGAATTTGCAACAAAATAGTTGCATTTTCAACAAAATAGTTGAATTTTCAACAAAAAAGTTAATTTTCAACAAAAAAGTTGAATTTTTAAGAAAATAATTAAATTTTCAGCCAAATAGTACAATTTTTAACCAAAATAGATGAATTTTGAACAAAAAATATTAAAGTAGACTTTTCAATTAAAATGAATGAATTTTCAACCGAAAATAGTTGGATTTTCTTATTATGGGTTCTATTAATTCAGTTTGCATTCATGCGAGAAAAAAGTTTGTTGAAAATTATTATTTTTTTTTACTGAATATTTAACTATGCCAGTTAATTATTCCATTATTTTAGTTTAAAATTCTTCTTTTTGATGGAACATCAATTTTTTTTAATTCCAGTCTTTTTGGGAGATAATTAATCGACTTGATTGAAAATCCAACAATTTTTCATTGAAAGTTCATTATTTTTAATTAAAAAGTCTACTATTGTGGTTTTGGTTTAGAATTCATCTCTTTTGTTCAAAACTTTCTCTATTTCTTTGAAGATTTAATTGTTTTATTGAAAATTAGGTTTTTTTTTAGTTGAAAATGGAACCTTTTGGTTAAAAGTATAACTACTTTGTTTAAAAATTATTTTATTGTTTGAAGATTTAACTATTTTGTTGAAAAAATTTTTGTTTGTTGAAAATTATTATTTTTTAACTGAATATTTAACTATTCCTGTTAAATATTCCATTATTTTAGTTTAGAACTAATCTTTTTGATTGAAAATTAATTTTTTAACTGAAAATTTCACTAGTTAATTTTTGGTCGAAAATTCATCTTTTTGGTTAAAAATTCAGCTATTTCAGTTGAAGATTCATAATTTTAATTTAAAAATTCGTTACTTTGGTTGAAAATTTATCTATTTTGTGGGAAATTTGTTGTTTTTGTTAGCTGCAAATTTAATTATTCCATTTTTGGCTGAATATTTATCTTTTTTTAGTTTAAAATTCAACCGTTTGGTTGAAAATTATTATTTTTTGTTTAAAAATTGAAATATTTCAATGCAAATGGAATATATATTTCGAATATTGAATTTTATTTCAAAAAATTTATTCCCCATTTTCGTTCCTAATTGGTTGCATTCTGACGTATTGCATCTGTCAATTCAATTTTGAATAACTTCTTATTTTACCGGTTGCAAATTTTTTTTCAGAATATTTTTAAGGTTATCATGTCAAAAAATATATTTTTTTTTTTCATTGTGAAACATGACGCCCTTTGATTCTATATTAATGAAACTTTTTGCTGTCTAAACTCCTGTTTTTGACAACATTGAAAATGTGTAAAATATTAATTTGTCGTGAAGAAGAATTTCGCAGTGATCAAAAGTTTTGCTTCTAAATTGTCAAAATTCAATCACCTCATTTTGCTAAATAAATTCTAGAATTAAATATTTTTTACATGCCAAGCGGTACTCCTTTTTTAAATAGATGTGAGTATAAAGACGAAAAAACTGTTTAATTTAATAATTTTTGCGTAAAATTAAATTTTTGAATGGTAACCTCAACTAACCTGAATATTTGAAATTTTTATTTTACGCAAAAATTATGAAATAAACAGTTTTTCCCTTTGTTTACACACTTTTATTTAAAAAAGGAGTAAAGCTTAGTAGTTCAAAAGTATTTATTGCTAATATTTATTGAGTAAAATGAGGCAACCGAATTTTGAAAAATCTAATTTTGAGGCGTTTTTATAATTAACTTGAGATTTTCATTTAGTTCATTGATTGTAAAAGAATACGCGAGGCTGGAATTCCTTAAGACGATGATTTAATTCACATTTTGAGTTTTTTCCATTATAATTAAGATGCTATCAACAGTTGATCAGACTTTTAATATTTCGTAAGTCGGTTTTTATTTTCGTTGTTTTTGACTATTTTGAATTGTATTTTGGTTACTCCTGATTTAAAAAAGAATTTGATTCCAAATAATTTTCCTTTTTAAACTATTTTATCTTCTGAAAACTTTCTAAATAATAGTTTTAATAAAAAATGGAATATTCCATTTGTTTTAGATTGGCTGAATTGAAAAAGGAAGAGGCTAATAAATTTTACGTAACGAAGGAATATAAAAAAGCTTTGGTAGGCTACAGTGAAGCTATCGGTAAGTATAAGTGAGCAGAGAATGAAAAAAAGTGAGAATTCCACCTTGATTTAGTATTTTAAAACGGATTAAAATATTTTATCATCTTTTGAAGACAGTTTTCTAGAATTCAGGAGTAAAAATCTAAAATCCTTGGGTAAAACTAAATTATTTTGTTTTATTTTTCAGAATTATGTCCCAACGTGGCAAGATATTATGGCAATCGATCAGCATGTTACATGATGTTGGGCCTCTATCGAGACGCCTTAAAAGATGCTCAAAAATGCATCGAATTGGACCCGAAATTCATAAAGGTGATTCAGTTTTTAAGTTGAAATTATTTAATTCTTCAGGGCGACCGGATTTTTTTGTCAGGATGACCACTGGGCCGGGAAAACCCGGGAAATGAGAGAGAATTTATTTTTTGACTGGGAATTTTATAAATTAAAAAAATATGTCTATCCAATCATTTGAAATATCACAAATTTTATATCACATGATATAGTGCAGTTTAAAATAAGTTCCGTTTCAATTTTAAAATCTTACTTGAAAATTTTTCCATTTTAGGTCTTCATTTGTAAACGTATTTTTTTCAATTTGATGAATTTTAACATGCACTTTTGAGGACTTGAGCAATTGAAAATTAAAAACGTTTGAATTAGAAAATTTTTGATAACAAAATTTTTTAGTAACTGTAGTTGGAGTATTAAAAATTTAATAATAATTTACTTTTCAAGACGATTCAGAATCTGAAAATTTATAAATTATTTTCAATTTTAAAATAATTTCAAATTAATAGATTAATAATTAAATGCTTTTATTTAATTTAAAATCCTATTCAAATATTTTTCCAGTCTAAAATATTCAATTTTTAAACCATTCAATTTGAAATTTTTTAACTAAAAAAAGAACCTTTTTCAATATTGAGCAATATTTGACCGTTCATGTAAAAAAATCAACAATTTAATTGTTCCATTTAACAAATTTTTAAGTTAAAGTTTTGGATTTTTTATGTATAAATAAAAAATGTACCGTTATTAATTTTAAAGGACCTTAAATTAAAATAATCCAATTTAAAAAGATTTATGTATAAAAAAACATTCAAATTTCACAATTCTAATTTTAAAAGAAAGAAAAGAAATTTTGGCATTTAATTTTTTTTCCGGATTGGAAGAGGATTCTTTTTTAACATTTTTATTCAGTTTAAAAAAAGGAAATTTTAGTTTTTAATGTTTGTCGAATTGGTAGAGGGTCATTTTTTATTTTTAAAATTTTTATCGAGTTCAAGAGAAGAAAATTTTTGTCTCAATTTTTTATGAATTGGAAGAAGGATAATTTCTTTGGCTGTGCATTATTTATTTTATTATGTTAGTTGAAAATTCATCTCTGCTGGACAATTGCTCTATTTTGTTGAAAAATCTTCTTTTTTTACTAAACATTAATTTTTTTTACTGAAAGTTTAACTTTTACATTTTTGGCTAAAAATTCATCCTTTTAGTTGAAAATTCGAATATTTGTTTGAAAATTCATGTATTTGGTTCAAAATTCATATTTTTTGGTCGAAAATTATTCTTAGCAGAAAATTCGTCTTTTTGATTTGAAAATTTATTTGTTCTGCTAGAAATTTAATATTTTTTGGTATGAAATAGCGACTATTACATTTTTTTGGATAATTCATCTTTGTATGTAAAAAATTTAGTAATTGGTTAACAGTTCAACTATTTTTTTGAAAATTCGCCTATTTTAATTTAAAGTTCAACTATTTGGTTGTAAATGCCACTCTTTTGTTGAATTATTGATTTACATTTTTCGTTGAAAATTAACTTTTTTTGGAAAATTTATCTTTAACAACTTAAAAGTCAAGTGTTTTCTAAAATATTCGACTTTTTAGCTTGAAAGTTCAACTATTTGGTTGAAAAAGCAACTGTTTTTGGTTAAAGTTTAATCTTTTTCGTTTGAAAATTCAACTATTTGGTTGAAAATTCATCTTTTTAGGTAGAAAATTCAAGTATTTTTTTTTTAAATCGTCTTTTTGGTCGAAAATTGAACTGCTTTGTTGAAAATTTAACTGTATTCTAAATAATGTAATTACTTGGTTAAAAATTCAACTATTTTTGTTGAAAATTTAACTATTTCGTTAAAAATTAATCTTTTTTGGTCGAAAAATTCAACTGTTTTGTTGAAAATTCATCTTTTATGGTAGAAAAGTCATATTTTTGGTTTAAATTAAACAAGAAACAAGATTAAAATTCTAGTCTATTAATGGTCAGTGAAAATTATCAGGTCAGGGAAAGGTTCAGGAATTTTGAAACTGAAGGTTTGCGGCCATCCTTGATTTATTTTTATTTTTCAATTGGTAGATGGAAATTTTTTATTTTTATCAATTTAATTGAGTCGGAAAGGAATAAATTTTAGTTATATATATTTTTCTTAATTGGAAGAGGGAATTTATTTGTTTATTTTTAACATTTTTATTGAGTTGGAAGAATTTTGGCTTCTCAATTTTTTCTTAATTGGTAGAGGGACATTTTTTTTGTTTTTGAGATTTTTATCGAGTTGGAAGGAAGGAATTTTTATTATTGTTTTTTTTTCTGAATCAGAGGAGGCCAAGTTTTTCTTTTTGACATTTTATTGAGTCTTTTTTGTATAAAAAATACCAAAATTTGTTATTTTGAACATTCAGATGAAAGGGGGGAACTTTTTTGTTTCAATTGGGTACTGAACTGGACGACGGACTTGTTTTATTTTTAATATTTTCATTAATGTGAGTTCAATTTATAAAAATTTTTATTTTTTGCAGTTTAATGGCATTTAATTTAAAATTGTTCAACTGGAAAGTGTTAATGTGTGTAAATTATTGAGCGTTTAAATAAAAAATTTCGGAATTAAACATTTTTTTAGCTTCAGTTTTAAAAGTTTGAAATTCAAAAGAGTTCTACGGTCGCCCTCTTTATATTTCGAGTATAAAAACCTATTTAGTAAATTCACATTTTGTAAAATCGTTTGAGAAAATAGTTTGCCAAAATCTTTGGTTTTCAGGCGTATTCTCGAGTAGTAAAATGCTCCTTAATCCTCGGCGATGTTGTGAACGCTGAAACAACATTAAACAAAATAAAAGAGTTTGACCCCGCTGGAACTTCAGTTGCCGCTGAGAAAAGAGATCTGGAACACCTGCGAAGATTTCTCGTTGAAGCTGAAGCTGCTTACGCAGCCAAAGATTACCGAAAAGTAATTTATATTTAATTAACAATCTAATTTGAATTTCGTGAATAAAAAATGGTTCTAATTCTAAATGTAATTAAATTTCCAGGTTGTTTATTGCATGGACCGTTGTTGTGATGTGAGCACAAGCTGCCCAAGATTCAAATTAACAAAGGCTGAATGTTTAACATTTTTGGGAAGATACCAGGAAGCCCAGGACATTGCAAAGTAACTTTCTTTTCGTAATTTCATTTTTCAAAGGCCTTATAAAGCCTATTAACTTAGTTTATCTCGCTGATTTGAAATTTAAAAAACTTTTTTTTCAGTGACGTTTTACACATCGATAAGCAAAATGCAGATGCAATTTACGTTCGTGGCATGTGCTTGTACTATCAGGACAATATCGATAGAGCTTTCTCTCATTTCCAACAGGTTCTTCGACTTGCACCCGATCACGGAAAAGCACTTGAAATATATAAGGTACCTATAAAATAAATAAGTACGCTGAAAAGGGAAATTAGGGCGATTTTTCACGAAAATAGGGGAATGATATGACAGGGTAGCCGCAGGTCAGGGAAAACTTGGAAATCAGGGAATTTTGTATTTTTTTAAATTCCAAGGAATTTTTTATATTCAATATTTGAAGGTATTCGAAAGGGGTTTACAAAAATTTAGGATATTTTTAAAACTTCCAAGGAATTTTATAAAGCTTTAAAAAGTTGCAAAGGATTTCGAAAGTTATAGAATTTCACGCGATTTTATCATATTTTAGTGGATTTTAAAGAATTTATTCACGAGAAGTGAGGTATTTTTTATGGCTTTAAATAGTTGAAGAGATTTGGAATTCGGCCTGAATTCTTATTACTTTATCTTAAAATTCTTTGAAATTCTCTTGAATTTTTTAATTCATTTGAATTCTTCTACATTCACTTTATTCTACTTAATTCAATGGAGTTTTGTTTTTAATTTTGAAAAGTTTTACTTTAATTGATCGTGAGGATCAATTGATAAAATGATCAAAGGATTTGAAATACTTTGAAGTGTTTTTTTCAAATTCCTTGGCATTTTTAAGGGCTTCAACAAATTTCAAATGAGTTGGAAGGATTTTAAATATTTTAGGTTATTTTAAAAGATTACAAAGAAATTTGTAATTTGTTTCAGTAATTTAATGGGACCTAAAAGGATTTGAAATATTTGAGGGTATTGTAAAAGATTTTCAGGCTTTGAAAAGTTGCAAGGGCTTTCAAAAGATATCAAACGATTCGAAATATTTTAGGAAATTTTAAAAGATTCCCAGAAATTATTTATTTGTTTCAATAGTTTGAAGGCATTTCAATGACTGAAATATTTTAGTGTGTTTTAAAAGATTCCAAAGGTTTTAATAATTTTATGAGATTTTAATATTTTAATGGACTTCCAAGAATTTATTCACGAGAAGTGAGGGAATTCGTAGGATTTCAAAAATTTTAAGAGATTTTCAAATATTTTTTGCAATTCATTTGGAATGCGCCCTAAATTCTTATTAATTTATCCTAAATTTTTTTCAATTCTTTTGAATTCTTCTAAATTCACTCAATTCTATTCAATTCAATTAATTTTTTCATATTTTTACATTGTTTTCCATTCATTTGATTGATTTTTAAATTCAGCTTGATTTTTTGTGAATTTCACCTAATTCTTCTTATTTTCTTTAAAATTCTCTAAATTCACTCAAAATTTATTGTAATCAATCGATTTTTTTTTCGACTCTTAAAATTGTTTTAACTTATTTTAATTCTTTTGAATTTAACTTGAATTGTTTTGTAGTCATTAGTCACTTCGTGTGTTAGAAATTAGTAGGGTTTCTAAGATTGAAAGAGATTTGAAATTTTTTTGGGATTCACCCAGTTTATTTGAATTCTTCTAAATTCACTCAATTCTACTTAATTTAATGGATTTTTTTGGAATTTTCAACAGTTTTTATTTAATTGAACCCGAAGTCTATTAACCTCACATTGAATTCTTTGGCATCTCATCAAATTCTTTCAATTCCCTTCAATTTTTCTAAACTTATTTCAAAGTTACTGAATTCAATGAAGTTTTTTCATATTTTTAAATTGTTTTCAATTCATTTAATTTTTGTTTAATTCACCTTGAATTTTTATGAATTTCATCGAATTCTTCTTTTTTATCGTACATTCCTCTAAATTCTATCCAATTTTACGGAAATCACCGAAATTTTTTGATTAACATTTTTTTTTCTAATTCATTTGGATTCTTTTGAGTGTAACTTGAATGTTTCTGAAACCCTATGAACTTATCCTAAATTTATTACCCTTTGAGCCCGAAAAAAGTACCCTATAAGCTTGACAAAAAGTACCCTTTGGTCCCTATATTTTATCCTATAGGGACTGCGAGGCCTGTATATTTTAAAATTCGAAGGAATTTTCAAGAGCACTGAAAAGTTTCGAACGATTTCAAAGGATTATAAATATTTTAGTGTATTTTAAGTTTCCAAGGAGTTTTTAATCAATTTTAATAATTTGAAGAGATTCGAAAGGATTTCAATGATTTTAGGGTATTTAAAAAAAAATCCCAGGAATTTTCAGGATCTTCAAAAATTTTCAAAGGATTTTAAAGATTTTAGGATATATGTTGAAATTCGAAGGAATTTTCAAAAGCTTTAAAAAGTTTCGAAAGATTTAAAAGGATTATAAATATTTTTGTGTATTTTGAAAGTTTCCAAGGAGTTTTTATCAATTTTAATCATTTGAAAGGATTCGAAAGGATTTCAATGATTTCAGGGTATTTAAAAAAAATCCCAGGAATTTTCAGGATCTTCAAAAAGTTTCAAAGGATTTCGAAAGGATTTTAGGATATATTTTAAAATTCGAAGGAATTTCCAACAGTTTTAAAAAGTTTCAAAGGATTTCGAAAGATTTCAAAGGATTACAAATATTTTAGTGACTGAATACATTTAAAATCAGACAGGGTTTGCAAAAAAAAAAAAAAAGCTTTTTTGAGAAGTTATGCGTATTTGAATTTTGTGCTTTGTTTTTCGAAAAACACGTTTTTTTTTCTTTACACCTCTATAACTTTTGACCTATTTGAGATATTTATGTCCTTTTTGAGTCTAATAGCGTTTATCGTCTTCTTTTATAATCTGCCAGAAAATTTAAAAAAGGTTTAAAGTTAACAAAATGACAGTGGTTTTTCTGAAAAAAATTAAAAGTCGATTTTCTCAAAAAAAACCCACCTTTAAATTTTTTGCCAATTTTTTTTTGAACTTGTACTTTGATAATAAAGATATCTTGTAAGTTTGATGCTTGCTAAATAACTTGTGGCCAGGAGAATTCTTTTTTCTTTTATGAAAAATGTTTCTTGTTCCTTTGCGATATCTTTTATCATTTACGAGAAAAATTCAAAAATTACATTTTTAGGGAAAAAAAATTCTGCCGTCCTCAAAAATGGTTTAGCCCGCCTGATACCTTTCTTTCATTAGCAGAAACTTTTAAAAAATATTTAGAAGACAAAAAAGGTGCCGTTTTCCAGAAAATATTTTTTTTCCATGTTCTCAAAATTTGAAGAAAAAATCAAAAAGATTTTCTGGAAAACTTCACCTTTTTATTTTTTCGCATTTTTTAAAATGTTCTGCTAATAGAAGAGGGGCATCTTATCAGTATCATGCGGGTTAAACCATTTTTAAGGCCACGAGATTTTTTTTTCTAAAAATGTAATTTTTGAATTTTTCTCGTAAACGAGGAAAAAAATGGCACACAATTTAAAGGTGGGTTTTTTGAGAAAATCGACTTTTAATTTTTTCAGAAAAACCGCTGCCATGTTGTTACTTTTAAACATTTTTTTTTAATTTTACGACGGATTACGAAAGAAGACGATGGTTAAAAGTTATAGAGATTTAAAAAAAATCGGGTTTTTTTGAAAAACAAAGCACAAAATTGAAATACGCATAACTTCTTAAATTTTTTGTTTGCAATTGGAAAAGTCCGTATGCCTAAATTCCTCTAAAAAACAACATATTTTGTCCCCTGGAGGTTCTGCGATTTAAAGTGTAAAATAGTTTAGGGTATTTTAAAAGATTTCAAGGTATTTTTGATAGATTTCAATAATTTGGAGAAATTTGAAAGGATTTAAAAAATGTATGGTATTTAAAAACATTTTAAGGAATTTTCAAGAGCTTTAAAAAATTTCAAGAGATTTCAAAAGATTTCAAAGTTTTTGAAATAATTTAGGGTATGTGGAAAGATTCCAAGGAATTTTTTATAGATTTCAATAATTTGAAGGTATTCGAAGGAATTAAAAAAAAATTAGGGCATTTTTAAAACTTACAAGGAATTTTCAAGAGCTTTACAAAGTTTTAAAGGATTTCGAAAGATTTCAAAGGATTATAAATATTTTAGGGTATTTTTAGTAGAATTTCTAGGAATTTTTAGTAGATTTCAATAATTTGAAGGGATTCGAAACGATTTTAAAGAGTTTAGGATATTTAAAAATATTCAAAAGAATTTTCAAGAGCTTTAAAAAGATATCAAACGATTAGAAATATTTTAGGTTATTTTAAAAGATTCCAAGAATTTTTTAATAAATTTCAATAACTCGAAGAGATTCGAAAGGATTTTAAAGATTGTAGGGTATTTTCAAAAATTCCAAGGAATTTTCAAGATCTTCAAAAAGTTTAAAAGGATTTCGAAAGATTTCAAAGGATTATAAATATATTAGGGTATTTTTAAAGTTTTCAAGGAATTTTGATTAGATTTCACTAATTTCAAGGTATTCCAAATGATTTGAATGATTTTAGGGTATTTTTAAAACTTCCAAGGAATTGTATAGAACTTCAAAAAGTTTCCAGTGATTTCCAAAGATTCCAAACGATTTGAAATGTTTTAGGTATTTTAAAAGATTTCAAGGCATTCTAAAGAGATTTCAAAATTTTAAAGAAATTTCCAAGGATTTCAATGATTTTAAGGAATTTTAAAAGCTCTGAAGATATTAAAAAAATTCCAATATATTTTTAAGAGCTTTACAAATTTTCAAGGTATTTCAAAAGATTGAAAATGATTTAAAATATTTTAGATTTTTAATAGATTTCAATCATTTGAAGTGATTCCAAAGGATTAAAAATATTTTAGGGTATTTTTAAAAATTCCAAGGAATTGTCAAAAGCTTTAAAAAATGTCAAGGGATTTCAAAAGATTAAAATTTTTTTTAATTATGAGCCTAATACTAGGGTATTTAAAAAAAATCCAGGGCATTGTCAAGAGATTAAACAAATTTCTACCAAGAAAGATGAACTTTCAAGCAAAAAGACGAATTTTCAACAAAACAGTTATATTTTTACCAAATACTTGAATTTTCAAACAAAAAAGATTGAACTTCAAACCAAATAGTTGAATTTTCGAGTCAAAAAGATGAAATAAAAATCTCAAGTCATCTTTTTTGTAGAAAATTCAACTGTTTTGTTGAAAATTAATCTTTTTTAATAGAAAATTCGTTCTTTCGGGTTGAAAATTCATATTGATTGGTGTAAAAGTTCTTGGTTGAAAATTTAACTGACTTCTAAAAAATTCTTTTTTAACGCTTGACGATTCTACTATTTAGTTATAAATGTCACTCTTTTTGGTTGAAGTTTAACCTTTTTTGTTGGAAA
>JAABKJ010010304.1:0-10999 GCA_011634705.1 Andricus grossulariae
TACTTTACCACCGAGCAATTCACGCCTACCCCGAAAGGGAAACGGCTTAATGATATAATAATAATAATAATAATGTATCGATACATATTAGGAATAGATATATAAAAATCATTTCTCCTTTCACTCGAAAAAATAAAATTTAAAATTATAAGAATGACAACTGGTTAATGTCCATTGGAATTTTCTGCCTTTAAACACAGAAAAATAAAAACAAAAGTGGTTTTATATCTTTGAAGCATGGTAAATAATGGTCACATACTTCTATAATTTTGACTAAATTTTCTATCATGTAGTATAGAAATAATTTTATTTTTGGTCCTTCTCCTGTTGTCATTATCATATTTTTATAAATTCTTAAATTCAATTGCGAACATTTTTCGAATTATTGGCACATCAAATAATAGTACATTGTAGTACCCTATTCTGCACTTTATTGTGCAGACCATTTTTGCCATGGAATGTTCATGCGTTAAAACCAAACCAAATAAAGTTTGCAACGAACAGATTTGAAAGGAAATTTGGCAAGCTTTACTATGGTGGTAAACATTTGTCCAAAAAATGTTTCGTTTCTACAGGGGAGTTGAGTGTACTTAACAGGTCCGACAAAGTCCTAACTATATTTCCAGGATGTTGTAAAAAATACCTAATTTTTAAATTTATGAGATGGAAAACTGGACAAGGACCATTCTGTTTTTCCCTTCTCAAACAGAGAATACATTTTTTCTGACGTTTTCACAACTTCAATGTAGAATCCTTCGGGAGCACTTCAATAATTTTATCCAAATTCGAAAACTTATAGCAGAAAACTGTTTTTGTACATCCTGTAACATTTTTTATCATTATCCAATTTTCATTCTCATGATTTCAGAGCAAGTCTTAAGTTTTTATATTTGCTTAAAAGTTAGGTAATTTAATAGAGCACCAATAAAAAGCAATCCAGTAGAAATAAATCTGACAATCATTGTTGTTGAAAACCTGATTGACTTTTCATTACCTGAAGTTGTTTTATTATATTTTTAATTTCAAATTATGAATGAAATCTACAAATAATCTCGTTTGATAAGAAAAATCATAGAAAATATTATGCACATTGATAAACATTTGTCCTTTTTAATATCCTTGTGCAGTTAAATTAAAACTTTGAAAATTATCTTATAAATTATTGAAAATATTATGCATGTTTTATGTTACTGCTTTACGCTGGAAATGAGTATTTTTAAAAGATTAGCAACCTTTCAACAATTTACGCTTTTCGCTATTCTTAGCGTTTTCTTAAACCGGTAATTGACATTTTAAAATCGAAGACATTAGGTTTTGAAAGTTCTTTTTTTTTTTTAACAATCTTAGGTTACGTTCGCGTTGTACACCAACAATTGGTATTTTTATACAAAAGTCATTGTAGTTCGAACAAGATTTGAAATTTTTGAACAGTTTCAAGTTATATTCACGTTTTTCACAGGAAGTCAGTTATTTTAAAGAAAAATCATTAAATTTCGAAAAATGTTTACACGTATGAACAAATTTCTGTTATGTTACTGTTTTCGTAGGAAATTATTGTTATTTTTAAAATCAAATTATTAGATTGCAAAGCATATTTACAATTTTTCACCAAGTTTTAAAGAGAAAGTTTGTTTAACAATTTATTGACTTATAAGTCTGACAATGTATGCTACTATTGACACTATTTGGAATTCATAAATCAAATTTTATAACAATTTATGTTACTACAATAAACTTAACATTAAATTAAATGAAAAAATGTGTTTAGGCTATGTTTGTGTGTTTCACCTGAAATTGGTCGTTTAAAATAATAAAATTTACAAGCTTGAACAATTTCGCATTGTGTTAGTATTTTTCTTCGGAAATTGATATTTTTAGTCGCAAAAATCATTATATTTCAAAGACGATTAATAATTTTTCAACAATTTTACGTTAAGTTGACACTTTTCAATGAAAATTGCTATTTTTAAACATAAATAATTATAATTCGAACAAGAATTACAGTATTTTAACAATTTTTGATTATGTAAGTGTTTTTCGTCAGAAATTAAAATTTTTATTTAAAAATCATTAAATTTCCAACAAGATTTACAATTTGGAACAAGTTTTTGTTATATTAATATGTTAGTGTTTTTCGTCTAAAATTGTTATTGTTGATAAAAAGTCATTATATTTCAAGGAATATTTACAATATTTGCACAATAATAAGATATGTTAGCTTCTTTCACCAGGAATATTATTTTCAAACAAAAGTAATTGGAATTCAAAAATTAAGCTTACAATTTTGAACAATATTATGTTATATTAGTGTTTTTAATCGGAAATTGGGTTTTAAACAAAAATGCAACGGTTTGATTGTCTATATATTGTACAAAAATATTATATATTAATTCTGACGTTAAGATATGAATTATTAAAAATATTGTCCTTGGTTTGCTTTACTTTAGACAAAAGATACTATAAAATAAAGAAATTTTATACTAATGGTAATTCTATTTTCTAATTTAAACATTACGCGAGACAAAGAGAAAGCTTTGAAAGAAGAAGAATCTAGAAACTTCCAAATTTGAAGGTGCTCGAACTTTAGAAAATTTTTGGTAAATGTCTTTATCTGAAAAAACTCCAGATTTAAGGGGTCATTACGTAACTTTACTTCATATTTAGTTTCTCGTCGGATTTAGAAAGAGTTCAGAGTGATCGATATGGGGCAAAAGAGAAATGTCAAGCATGCTGATTTCTCTTGAAGATACAGCGTGACAAAAATGCTCTTGACTACGAATAAAAAGTAAATTTTCAAAAATATTTCGCATTTGAAAAATAACCGTCGGAATGATACTGAAAACTTAATAATTTGGAAATAATGATTTAAACCAATACATATACTACAGTGCAAAACATAATTTCGATTAATTTTTAAATGCAAATTTTTACTGTGAAAGCACTCAAAATTCAAGGGCTTAAAATAAGAAAGTTTTTCATTCAGGAATTTGAAAAAATATATCTTTCTCCTTCGAATCTCAAAGCCTTATTCTTCCCTGACATTCAAATGTGAAAACGTTCGAATTCAAAAGCATGCATTTAAATTTGAAAACGCTCCGTTTTTCGAAATTTCAAAAATCTCTAAATATTTACGTTGAAATGATCTTCACAGCAGTATATTCCAGATGAAGGATGAAAAACCGTATGTTTTCCATTTCTGCCGACAGATAGGGCCCATTCTCTACGAATTTCGATTCCGTCGGGTAGTTTGAAGAAAAGTTTATCTGGATTATCGTTGGAATCTTCAGTGCATCCGGGAGCGAAACATCTTTTGATGTTTTTTTTTTTATTTTCTGTTGGTTCACTAGTGGCCATTATTTAATGAGTTGTAGACAACACGTAACGTCATATGTAATACACAAAAGTTTGATTCATTATACTATTGCAGATTTCCATTGCAGTGAAACGTAAGCTGAAGGTTATGGTGGGATTGCTAGGTTTGGGTTCGTATGATTGTAAGAGATGTGCGTGTGCATGATTTTGAGCGTAGGTTACCCATAGGTATATTATAAAATCATAAAATGGTTTGTCAGGACAAAATGGTATGACTCACGAAGGATCAAGGAATTTTGGGTATAGATAAAATGGATAAAATGATCACAATAACAATAATCCTGCTATCAGCTGTTTTGGCAGCAGCAGCAGCAGCAGCAGCAGCAGCAGCAGCAGGCAGAAACCTGTTTCGAGATATATCGATTCATGTCAATTCTGCGCCTGCGCGCCAGTGTGCCCAACCTATCGAGTATCGAATAATCGAATCAGTCGTTTCTCAGTTCTCTCGCGCGTGCAGTGCAACATATATCCACATACGCAATCTAAATCTATATATCTAGTATGTAAAATTGCAGTTAGACGGTAATAAGCTGTCATTAGCTACATCCATTTGGCCATCATTTAAATAGAAGTGTGTGAAATATAACTTTCCCTAGTTTTTTTTTGCAATAACAAGCAGCCTTTTTCAAAACCTAACCTTTATGTCATGCGTCTTGGGTGATAATAATTTCATTGTTTTCAGATGTTTTGTATACGTAATTTGGGTAGAAATTGCATCTCAGCTCCTGTCAGGTTCATTTTGAAGGCCAATTACTCACGACGCAGTAACGAAAACACAATTACTTATGAAGTTATTAAGACTAAAGACGAAACACTTGATGGTATGTAACCTTGACATTTCTTGACTTTTCAGCATTTATATCGCCTTTTATTTAGTTTTGTAATATTTGAGTTCATTCACGGATAGAATCATGATACCTAAAACAGGTCTTAATAGGGTTGTAGATAGTTTTTCGTCCATGGCCTCATTTCGTGTTTTTATTCCATAAATTAATATTTTTAAATGGACTAGGTTTTTGTTCATCTTCAAGTAATGAAGCGTCGACAATAATATGATGAAAGTTTCATTCCGTAAAGTGATGAAATATTTAAATTTACATTAAGGGGAATGTGTATCCCATTGGAAATTGATTGTAAACATAACTAACAATTTATAGTTTTTGGGAAAAAGTGTATCAGTTATTCTGGAATTTTTTTTATTGCATTGTACCCGTCTAATATTATGTAATTTTCATAAAATTTTTACAGTACTCTCAGCTTCAAAAAACTTATAAATTTTATTCGTTTCTTCCATTTTCTGAAATATATTTGATTTTATATATCTACATCCTCTACATGGAAAGTGTAATTAAAATATACAAGGTTTTACAAGTACTCGCATACAGAAACTAGTGTACGCTCAACGAAGTTTAGGTGACGTAGGTCCAATTTTACCTTTTCCCTGAGGGCACCGAAAGTATTTTTTCCTTCATTTTTTCTATATTCATGAATTTCGGTGAATCTAGAAACGTGTCAATTTGAAAATATTCGTGTTGAGACGTCCGAGACATTTAAAGGCATTTCAATTTCGAAACCGGAAGCGTTAAAGTTTTAATTCATTTAATTTTAGAAACAATGAAATTGGAAAGCATTCGCAAACTCATGCCTCCAAGCATGCAAGAGTTTGAATTAAAAAAACTCCGAATATCGAAGCGTCAAAATTACGGTTTAGGTGTCTGAATTAAATACATCTAAATTAATTAAAAACACAAAAAATTGATAGATCTTGAAATTAAAAATATTAATGGTAGGTTTTGCTGCAGTCAGGTTTCAGCCTTTCTCTGCTCCAAAGACATAGCCAAGGTTTATTGGCCATTTTCTTTGATGTATTAATACATTCAATCTTGACAAGTTTTAGGATCAAAAATATTTAAATTTGCCTCTTTTCTTTTTGTACCTTGTTTGTAAACTTGAACTTTGTAGAATTGATTTTTTAATTAAATTCTTAATACTATTTAATTCATATTTCGTAAATATGCTTTTTGTTTCTAATTACTCGAAATCAGTTAAAACTAGAATCACCCAATTGTGCTTTTGAAAGAACTATTTTTACCTGCACTATTCAGTGACAATCCGAAATACTGTTTGCCGTGACTGGTCATAGAAGAGTGATTGGTCACGTCTCGAACCACTTTTCCAGCTCATCCTTAAAAAAAACACGTGCTAGCGACTGGTCACAGAAGAGTGATTGGTCACATCTCGAACCACACTGAATACTACAGGTAAAACTAGTTCTTTCAAACGCACAATTGGGTGAACCTAGTTTTAAATTATATTTTCGTTTAAAACACGAAATAAGATGGAATTAAAAAATCTTCGAGTTTTCACAAAAGAACTTGGTTACTTCGCGTTTTGACTAGATAAAACTAGCTTTGACAAATAATCGTGGTAATTTCGCGTTTTAACTAGTCAAAACTAGTTTGAACTGAATTTAGGTTAAAACGGTAACATATACACATAACTTTTTACTTGGCCTAGTTTTTGAATCGTAGATGTTTTTAGTGAGATTTCAATTTTTGTACACAATACAAAAATTTACTACATAAACAATATGTAGATATTTATCAATAAGTAATGAAAACATAAGCGCTATAAATATAATAAGAATTATTAGCATATTATTAATTTTGATAACTTATAAATGTATAATATTTCATACAATTCGAGTACTTATATGATGTTTTTAATGTTTCCATTAAAAATTTGTTTAAAAATCCTTTTGAAGATCTGGATTGCTTGTAAAATTGGGGATAGTAGTAAAAGGTTGGCCGCTAGACCTTTAACCGGCAAATGGCAGTAAATTTATTTCTTGACCCGGAATTTTCCACATTTTTAGAATAAAAATCTATCTAATCACTCGAAATATATAGCGAATTCCATATCACATGGTAATATAATGCACATTTTGAATTTAAATAATTTCAAAATGCAGTTTGAAGACTTGAACAATAAAAAATTAAAAGCGTTTGAAATTGAAGTTTTTAATAAAAAGCGCTTTTAGTTGATCAACTGTAAATGAAGGGTGGAAAGGAAAAAGGAGGTAACTGACAAAAAGGCTATTGTGCAGGAGAGCGAAAAAACACTGTAAAATCGAAATAGTATTTAAACAAAAATTCTGCTTCCCAGCTGACGTATTTCTTAATCGATACCAAATCAGTTTGATTGAAAAGAAGCTTCCGGTTATGAGAAAATATTGTCCAAAGGTGATCATGTCAGGTTGGCTTTATTTTTTATCCTGTCCGAGTCGAATTGAGACAGTGGTAGGAAATGAAATACTAAAAAAAAAAATGATGATCCATCCTCGAGATCTTCAGTTACTGAATACAGGGGCAAAAAGTTTGATAAAAGAAAATCATTCAGTTCTGAGAAAATTAAGTTTCAGTTTTGAGGTTAAAATTTCATGGGTTCTGAAGAGTGTTTTAAAAATCGTGACAAAAATGATAATTTTTTTTAATATGGTAACACGTCCCGGAGGTTTTGAGTTGATGAACAGAGAGAAAAAAGTTGTTCAGTTTCGGGAAAATCATTTTTCAATGAGACGGTGTCGCAGTGTGACAGACGATTTTTCGATTTTATGTAGTGATAAATAATGAAATTTACATTTTTTGTTGTTTAACCATGAACTTTGGCAATGAATCATATTCATATCCATGAAATTGTTTAACCATTGCGTAACAAGTGGGGTATAGGTACATATTGCGCACGCGAGCGACGTTGGCGCACGAGCAGAGCAAGTGACAGAGGGTCCAGAGACAGTGTGGCAGCCTAGTGTCTGCTCGCTGATTGGCTCAGTTTTTTTATACATACACCATAGATATATATGACCGTCCGCGAAGAAAGGGACCTGATGCGGAAAAAATCGATTTTTAGTTTTTCACACCAATCGATGGCTTTTTATTTGCTCTTTCATAATAAAAAATATTATTCCTATATCTGAAAAATTCGAATTGATATTAATCTGCAAAGTGAAGCCCTCTTATGGAGTTCCTGTATTGGAACGCCTCTTAAATCGCTCCTTCTGTAAAATGTAGCTACCGCGCATTAGGTCCCTTTCTTCGCGGACGGTCACATATGAGTAAACAATCCCAGAAATCACGTTTTGTAATTGTTTGAGAAAAAACATTAAACCTTTTCCTGTAAATTTTTTTTCATGTAAGTAAGAGAACTGTGCTATAACAGAACTCAATTATTGAGTTATGTAACTAGAGTTTTGCCACGTAAAGCTTGTCAGAAAAAAAATTGAACATGTAAAATTATCGTTTATAATATTCTATGTTAATTCTGACCCTAAAGCCAAAATTAACATACAATATTGTAAACGATTATTTTCATCGAGGGTCAAAATAATCTCCCCACTGAGTATTATGTGTGATGCTAAAATGAATGGATGCTAAAAAAGCGTTACGTAGTTTTTAAACGGCATCTAAAATATGTAAAATATATTTTCGTGAGAAATCCTACTCTTGCGACATCTCAACAATTTGTTAAATATCAGAGGAAAAATATTTTTCCATAATAACTCAATTTGTGCTTGGGCATTTAAGAAAATGTAGAATTGTAGTTTTGTAAATTTCAGGGTGAAACTTGAGACACAAAAGAGAAAATTGGAAAAGAGACACTGGGACTCTATGCGAATGGGAACAACCCTGAGCCGGCTGGCATTGGTTGGGGATGGTGGGGACGTCTCGCTAGGAGGGGGTCGTCGCTTCGGAAATGGCCGCGGGAAAGTAGGCGAGTTGCGGGTTATCGTTTTAGCTTAGCGGGCAAGCTGGCGGACTTTTTCGTGGTATTCGAGTCCGCGTTTCGACGAAAGCAGGTGGTCCTTGGCAACGAGACGGCTATGTCCAGACGAGCATCGGTGCCGAGGATGCAGTTTATGCAGTGAATTTAAACTCCGGTAGTGCCAATTTGTCGAAATCTATTCTCTTTACGAGGATCACTGTGAGTTGAGGATCGAGGATGCCCGGTGCGGCCAACAATGAGTTTCAGGGGGAGGGGGGCGCGGATCAAGGCGCGTCGGCGAGGGGGGAACTATTGCATTCCAGAGTGGGCGGCATTCTGGAATGTGATTCCTCCGGTAACAGGAATTCGCCGAGCGACCAAACCATCGTCAACCCGATTGCCATAGGTTTGTGCCGGTATGGTGCTAGAGCTGCCAGCAGCGGTATGTCTTTCGTCGAGATTTGCCAGGTAAATACCGGGAAAAGAAAACGAATACGTGGTACACGCGCGCTTAATTGGCTTTTCCAATCAAGAATCCGTCCTGAATGTGAATGACAAAAGAGAGAGTTAAGTTCGTGACTTTGTGCGTGAAAAATTTCATTCTAACCAGGAATCAGGAAATAAAAAAATGTGTGACAAAGGAGGGTGCATGGGTCTGGAATGGATGACTCAATTTTGACGTTTCAATTTTTGCGACATTGATTTTCGTGGTTTTATTTGCCGACACGAGCGGCGCTGTGACTTTTGGGTACTCACGAGTACTAGTGCGCTAATTTGGAATAACTTTTAAATGTATTGTACCTTTGAAATTTCGAAAAAGCAGCACGGAATTGTGCAGTTTTTAATGAAGGTATTTAAAATATCGGGTGATAAAAAAAACCATATAGTTTCTTAAAGTATTAAAATTGATAGTAATTAGTTTGTAATTTTGATTTGGGGTTGTTATTTTAGTCAGATGATGATCTTTGTGAGAAAACTAAGGGGCTTTGTCTAAATTCAAAATGGCGTAGGTACTTCCGAAGGGCCATGGGCCGTAACGATGTTACAAAGTTGCTTTCGCAACATGCGCATATAGTGTGAAAACAGAACAAAAAAATCAAGTATTACCGAGGAGCGTTAAGTATTCAATTCAGATTAAGTGTGCAATATTCATTGTTGCCTGGCCAAATTTATTTTTCACTGCTTTTAAAGGTTACATTAAGTTACTAAACAGTTACATTCTAATATTATTTACAAATTATGAGGTTGAATATATACTTTTTTAAATTTGAAATTCATTCTAAAGCAATCCTTAAGAACAATCAGCCTTCTGAATAACATAAAAATAGACGGTTATCATAAAATTACTGTAGATAATCTGTCGCAGCTGTTCAACTTTTATGATGTCATTAGAAACTAAGAAAGAAACTGTAATCTAAAACAAATAATCTATTTAATTATTCGAATAGTGGGCATATTATTACATTAATTAATGGGCTCGAACCGAAATTTAATACAAAAAACATCTTGATTCCGTTATTTAAAGTTCAGGTCTTTGTTCAACTCTACAAAATTTAGATTCTCTTATTTTATTTAAACTGTTATCAAAAAGTGTTCAAAATCATTCGAAGAATGCTCACAAACATCGGGAGCATATACCGTAAGGTCAAATTCATTAATTCATTCCAGTCACATGGAAGCGTAAGTGTGGGAGAAAGACCTAATGCATTGTGCATAAGAGCGTCACTCTCGCACTCATGGATATGACTGGTATAAATTTTCTATGCTGTCTTACATAAGGAAGGTACATGGTCATAACAATTTTTACGTAAGACTTTTTTTCTCTTTATATTTAAAGTAATAAATTCATGAAGAAAATGGAGTCGGAAAAAATGACATCTGGTCAAATTTGATTAGACTTACCGTTGTCGAAAAAAACTCAAAATTTTTCAATCTAGATAAAACAATAATGTTCAATAGTAGCCCGTCAGTAGTTGCCCTTTTTAGTTACCCTTTAATACCGGATCTATCCCAAAAGCTTGACTAAAAAGTTGCTGGTAACCTTGACGGCAATATGTAGTAACTTACGATAAGTTTCGAAAAATTTCCAAGTTTCAAGATCGATTCGGATTTTCGATGATTATATAGTCAATAGGGTATATTCGTACGTCCATCCGACCAGATGAATATAGTAAAGAACTCATTTTTCATGTGGCCGGTTTGTATGAACAGGCAAAGTACTTTTGGAATTAATATTTTTCTATGAACAATTATATTCTTTTAATTATTCAAATGCGCAAGCTGTTTTCCAAACTTATTTTCCCTGCTGTAATATTCACTAAATTCCAGGAAAAATGCGTTCAGAGTTAAAATTATGCATATTCGTAAATTTCGCCATTTACTTCTTCTCGTGTATTAATATTTACGATTATAATCATTATCGACTATTATTTTGTTTCTACATACAGTCAACGGAATAAATATGAGACATTTGATTTATACTAAAACTACAAGTAGAATTTTTTAAAATTCTGTTCAATGTATTTATCAAGTGCTACCCTTTTATGATGAAAAAAGGAAATGGCTATCAATTCGGCCGGCCGTGGAAGTAACTTGCTACTTAGCCGCATGATTGGTGAAAATGTTGTCCTCCACCACCACCCACTATGTAATCCCTTTTCAGGTTCTCTAATCAATTTTCAAGATTGCGATCACGGCCGGCTGGGCTATTATTGGCAGCAAAATAAAAATATAACTACTTGGGCCATTGGACATTACATTTGTATAGGGTAAGGAGGGGCAGCGCCGACCAGTTAACAGTCAATGATTTTTTTCAAGTTAATAAGATGTAGAATTGATCCATTTTTTTCATTTCGAGTCCTACATT
>JAABKJ010010305.1:0-10999 GCA_011634705.1 Andricus grossulariae
CGACAAAAGAATGGAACATGACTGAGAAAATAGATTCTACACTTGAGAAATATTACTATTTGTACATTTATGACTTTCACGTTTATAATATTTTCTCGAAAACATCGTGAGACGTATTCCCATGACAACATGCCAAAGTACTCAATTCAAGGCTTCTCACTCTTCGGGCCTTTTTTTTAAATTGGTCACCCGCTGACGCGGAGGAGAATATACCGTGACCGTGGTGGGAGTTGCCGGAACTGCGCAAATGGAAATAACCGTCTACAGCTGACGGGAATTAAAGGTGATACGAAATAAGAGATACAGAAATATGTGACACTCTACTATATATGTATTTTAAAAAATAATTTTTTTCTAGACATACTTCTGTTTAACCCTGCTTGTGCAATTTTGCTACACAACATGACTTTCTTAGGTTTACGTTTAAAAAAAATACTTACGAAAATTAGGTTATAGTCCTATACACGGCACTGGTAGAATAAAGACTCAGATTGAATGGAGGCGTCGATATAGCCATTTCATTCCAAGCACATCTAATTTTACATTTTTAACTACCGAAAAGCCTATTATCAACATTTATATTGCAATTCAAGTCATTTAGTGTTGACAGCGTAGGGTGGATCAATGGTAAGTCATTATGAGGGACTTGTTGTTAATTTTGCGAGTAACGAATATGAGCGCATTCGAAATCCTAACCGAAAAGCCTATTATCAACTTTTATATAGCAATTTTTGTCATTTAGTGTTGTCAGCATGGGGTGGATCGAATGGTATGTGGTTATGAGGGGGCTGTTTATGGGTTTTTGTTAATCTTGAAAGTGGGGCATTTAAAATCCTATCCAAAAATATGTTTATCCACTTTTAGATTGCAATGCAAGTTATTTCGTTATATCAGCGTGGGGTGGATCGATGGTAAGTCGTTATGAGGGGGTTGATTATGATTTTTTGTTAAGTTTCAAAGTGGTGCATATGAGTGCACTCAAAATCCTATCCGAAAAGCTCTTTATCTACTTTTATATCGAAGTCCAAGTTATTTGGTGATATAGGCGTGGGGTGAATTGATGGTAATTCGTTATGAGGGGGTTGATTATGGTTTTTGTTAATTTTGAAAACAGCGCATATAAGCGTATTTGAAATCCTATCCAAAAAGCCCATTATCAACTCTTACATTGCAACTTTTATTTTGTTGGTCCTCACTTCGGAAAGTGTTATGACCTCCATATCTTGGACAATTTTCAAGATATGTATGCAGACAATTTTTATGGCGCATATGAGGGCATTTGAAATTACCTAAGAAAATCCCTTCATCATTGCGGATTAAAGACTTTTTAGTTTGTTGGTCATCACTTTGCAAAATGTTATCACCTCCATATCTTGGACAATTTTGTAGAGCAAAAAGACTTTGTGGCTCATATAAGCGCATTTGACTTTCTTTTGGGCCCATTGTCCCCATTGTCGGGAGCCTTGCGCTTTCGATTGTTTAATAGCGCGCTTACAACTGTGTTCGGTGTTATCATTGTAGTTCCCACGAGCAGCTAGGGAAAGGACTCGTCCGCCCTCGCAGAGTCCAGTATGCGAGGGTAAGACTATATACTCTGGGATACCCTGCAGTCTTTGGCACGGTTGCTTGTGCCTTGCCTGGGGCGTTTTTCTTTCGGGACCATCTCTGGATCATTGTCCGTGGCTGCTTATTTAGTTTGTAGCTATATTAAGCAGTAACTCTTGGCCCAGGGGCCCTCTATCCCCAACTCGAAGATGCGTCCGGTAGCCTGGTCAAAGGCTTTCCGTCTTGGCTCATAAAGAAACCGGACAGAACCCGATGGTAGCATATATATAATTTAAAAAAAGGGTTAAACAACTCATTCTGCCGATCGTGAGATGGTATATATACATCTTGCAGTGTTAAAAACTTACATTTTAATCTCAATATATTTTGAATAGGGGTTTTAATGATGCGTGTAGGCTGCAGAACTCTTCCAATTGAATATTGTGCAACTATGAGAAATTTAAAATACCGCTGCGAAGTACTATGGGTGTATTCACTATGGATATATTTATTTGTACTCACCTTATGAGCACTTTGCTTCGACCTGGACAATAAATAAACTTGCTTCCTCATACAGGGAAGTTTATTTTTACAAACCAAAAAAATTACTTATTTTGCATTAAGATGATTGTTTCTATCTCATAGAAAAAATCTTATTTTTATAAAATTGAAGGGAGCATCAAAGGTCAATCAATGTACCTTGTTGCAACAAACACATTTTTGAGATAGATTAGTGTTCTATTTCAAATATTAAATAAGTCTTCATTATATAAACAAAGTATAAAATGTTTTCGATTTTCATAAATCGCTATGGATATATCATGAAAGGACATGAAGGTTCCTCAATAGATCATTTGAAACGATTTGAAATCTCGAACAATCACATTAACCCGTTTATCTCACATTTCTTCCCAAACCTCTAATTTACCCCATATCTCGTAATAAGTCTCTAAGCAATGCCTGATTCACTCAATTATGTGGGTTTGTTCAATCTATAAAAACTCCGTTACCGTCTGCAGCCGGATTTTTATTAGAAGCGGTTGCATTCGCCTGAACATTTCGTCAGAGAAGTGAAAAACTGCAGAAAATCAACTCTCCTGATCGTAGCCAGTTACCGAGAGACGAATTTGGATATAGACATTCGATAAGTATCGAGTCCCCACGTCTATCTTTAGCGTTAAACCTTCCGCTGGATAGTAATTAAACGCAGTGAAAAAACACGACTAAGCGAGAATTACGAACGGTCACCCAACTCTTCCGAGTCTTTGGAACATGGGACGTCTTTAGGTCATCAACTGGACTGACAAAAACGTCCTAGGAACGTCTTTAGAACGTTCTCAGGACGTTATTGTTTTTGTGCCCACTGGGTAGACAAACGTGTAAAAAAACAAAAACAGAAAATATATGTTTTTCAAATTATTTATTTGGAGCTTACTTAGATAAATACTTTGAACAACTCAGCGTTCTGTACTGAAATAGTTATACTAGAAAAAAAGAATGTGAATAAGGACTCCAAATCTATCTATTGATAAAAATACATTAAAAAAATTAAAACATGAGAATTTTTTAATTTTGTTGTTCATCTATTTTTCAATCTCTGATCTTTTTGATTTTTGCTCTGATATATTTTATCAATGTATAGTGCTACAGTGTTCAACAGATTTTTCAAAGCTGGCTAAAGACGAATTTAACAAAAAAAAAAAAAAATGACTAGAAAACTGTGGCTAAAGAAAAGGCGCTACTGTTAGAGGGCACTTTCGTCCAATAGTTATGAGATATCCATATGATATTAAAAGTTTTTAATAAATTAAATTTCCTTCTCATACTCTTTTTCGGATAAAAATCCCCTTTTTTATCCAAAACTGAACTACTAAACCGCTGCGACCCCTGTAACTGTGATATTTGTAATTTGTAACGGTAAAGAGTTACATTTTTTCAAGAAGTAACTGTAACTGGTAAGGAGCCATTCAAAAACTGCGTCACACTATTTTAAAAACTTTTTCTCCCCATCCTCTTATTTGTAAATTTTTTTCTTTGATTTCATTTGTTAAACGCCTAAAATAAAACATAAAACATACAGACATAATATTTTAATAGACTTCACTGCACAAAATGCTCTTAAAACAGGGGAAATAGTGTGATTGTTCACGAAAATAGGGAAATAATAGGGGAATAAATTCTTTTGAATAAAATTGATGTGTAAATATTTTATGGATTCAATATGAAACGCTTACGATCTCATGTCGAAATATATTGCATTTTTAAGAAAATAGTTTAATTTTTAGCTATCAACAAAATAGTCCAATTTTCAACCAAATTGTCAAATTTATGAACAAAAGAGTTTGAACAACAACCACGAAACGCTGCATTTTTAAACAAATAGTTGAATCTTCAAGTCCAAAAGACGAATTTTTTAAAAGAAAGTTGAATTTTCAAACAAGGAAAGATGAATTTTCAACCAAGAACTTTTCTACCAAAAATATAAATTTTTAATCCTGAGGGAAAATTTTCGTATTCAAAAAGATGAATTTTCAACAAAACAGTTGAATTTTTGACAAAATTTTATTTTTTGATAAAATAGTTGAGTTTTCAAACGAAAAAAAAATAATTTTCAACCAAATTGTTCAATTTTCATTAAAAAATATCAACCAAACAGTTGCATTTACAACCAAATAGTTGAACTTTTAATCTAAAGGAAAGAATTTCCAACACAATAGTTGAATTATTAACCAAATAGTTGAGTTTTTAACCTAGAAAGGTGAGTTTTTGATCAATTGGTGAAATTCTTAAACAAAAAAGATTAAACGTTCAACTTGCAAACAAATAGTTGAATTTTCAATTAAAAAAGAGTAACTCTCATCAAAACTATAATAGTTGATGTGTCTTACCTAAAAATTAACTAAAAATATTCTTAACTAAAAATGTAATATGTGATGTTTTAACCAAAAAGATTTTAATTTTTATTCAAATACAGTTAAATTCAACAAAAAAAGACTAACTTTTAACCAATCAGTTGCACTTTTAACCGAAAAATATAAAATAAAAATAAAACTTCTACTAAAAGAGATAAATTTACAACCAAGAAAGATTATTCATTAAAAAAAAATGCCAATCAAATTGTTGAATGTTCAAGCCAAAAAGACGAATTTTCTATAGAACCGTTGAATTTTCCACCAAAATACTAGAAGTTTCAACACAAAAAGACGAATTTTGAAGAAAATAGTTAAATTCTTAAGTCAAAAAGACGAATTTTCAACCCAAAAATTTGAATTTACAACAAAACAATCAAATTTTTAAAAATTTAGTTAATTTTTAGAAAAAAGAGATGGACAAAATGAATTTTTAACAAAGTAGTTCCACCAAGATTAATTTTATTCCAAAAAATACGAACTAACAACAAAATACATCCATTTTCCACCAATTAGTTAAATTTTAAACTAAAAACGATCAGTTTTTACCCAAAAATGGAATATCTAAATTTTAAGTTAAAAAAATTCATTTTGAAATAAAGGAATGACTTATCAACAAAATGGTTTATTTTTCAACCAAATAGTATAATTTTTAACGGAAAGAGATGAATTCTGAACCAAAATATAATTGTAGACTTTCCAATTAATAAGAATTAACTTTCAACGAAAAATGGTTCGATTTACATATTGCGTTTCATTAATTCAGTTCGCATTTAAGCGAAAAAAACGAGAAAAAGGGGAAGCTTCTTGAAAACAGGGGAAAAAGAGGAATTATTTAAAATGGAGGAAAATATAGGAACAGGAGAAAGAAAATGAAGTGTGCATTCAGATGCTTTAATTGTACATAAAATAAAATCACTAATTATAATTTTTAAAAGCATTTCGACATTTTTTTGTGTATTCACATTATATTTTTCATGCGTGATGTCACATTCGGCGTTAACCCCCACGTCAGAAATCGTCACAAAACCTGCCCCCCCTGGCAGTGTGACGTAGTTTTTGATGGATCCTTGAACAGTTTTTTTTAAGGAACTTGTTCAACAGAGCGATTGACTCAGTTCTAGTTCTTGGAAGAAAAAATATTTTTTCTCAATCGACGACGCAGTCAAGTGACCCGTAACTTGTTAAATATTTGTGCATTCTACTATATCGTGCGCTTCGTATCCTATCTCAACTTGACAAAGTACAAGTCGAAAATACCACGGACTTTGAATGTGTGTGTTGAAGTTTAGGGGGTCGTGACTCGTGAGCTGATAGTGCGAGAACGGAATTGGTGTGAATCAGGACTGGTGTATAGTATGGTTATAGGTATAGGTATATCTGTATGACTGGCTGCATGTGTCGGCGTGAGTTTTAGGGGTTGGAAGGTCGAGGGGTTGGGCGAGTTGTGAGTTATCAGGGGCGGGCAGGCTCATGGCTCTACTACCCCGAGTTCTGGCGTACAGTCTAGATGGGTTGGGGTGATCGATATGCCGTGCCGTCGCCAGTACCACCCCGTCAGGATCGTACCAAGGGTTGCAGGGTGAGGAGTCGGCAGCTCGGATCTCGGGGGTGGTTGGATGAGTGGAAAGAAGATCAGGGGGTTGGTTTGATCAGAACTACGGCGGCGCTGTGCGACGCGGCGTCACGCGCCACTCCATCCCTCGGCGGCGTCGATGCCTGCTGCTGCTACTACTGCTTGCACCCTCGTCTCGCCCCGTTCTAGTTCAAACACATGCACACAAACACCCCCATTCAATCCCACGTGGCCCTGTACAGGTTGTCACTATACTTTCCAAGTACGCGTATGTCTGGAATTACACATTCCTCATTCTCCTTACAAATATTTTCGGCACTTTATTTTCAGTTACTCTTAAAGTTCAAATTAGTTTTATTGAAGTAAAAAGGCTAAAATAGTTAGCTGCAGATTCAGAAAAATATGTAATATTTGCAGTTGATTTGATGAAAAAAAGACGTTTTGTGTAAAAACGAGTCAATCCTGTAAATTTATTATAAAATTATTGAAATAGTTGAAAAATTTTGACCGCATTATAAATATATTTTGTTCAAAATTGTTTTTAAAATTGTGCTTCGTAATTGCTATTAACACGAACTTAAGACTACTTGAATAATAATTAGGCGAATTATGAAAAAATTAACGTAAATTTTATTTAAAATATTGTATCTTGGGAATAAATTGAAATAATTTTAGGTTCTTTGCGGCAGCCTGTAGTGTTAACTACACTCTTGTGAACCCTTTATAAAATGTTTAAAAAAATTAATAAAATTGCGTACATTAAGAAAATGTAAAAAGTCATTCGCTAAACTATTTTTCACGTAGAAAAACCTAAAGAAGCTAAAATTAGATATATTTACACAATGTACAGTCACAACGTTTAGAAATATCAGATTTTTTTTATTTCACATGGAAAAATGGATGAAATTATGATTTTTGATTTTCTTTTTTGATTAACTTTACATCTTTAAAACTGAAAAACCTGATATTTCTCAATTCTGTAACTGTATATTCTGTCAATGTATTTGATGTTTACTTCTTTAAGACATAAAACTATGAATTATTAAAAAAAGAGTTGATACTTTGTAAAATTTATTTTATATTAGAAATAGATAAGTAATTCTATATGAAGAAACAGTTTAGCGAGGACAAGACTCAAAGGATATTCACCTCATTTTTCAACACTTTAAAGAAAATTTTAATTAATTTTTCTATAATTCACCTAAATATTCCAGTAGTCCTAAGATCGTGAAAACACTTTTTTGGTAGAGACCAAAAATACATTTCTCATATTTTGTCTTGGACAATAATATATTTTAATCCCAAACAAATGATCGATTCTTTTCATGATATGACCAGGTGCAGGCTGCCCGATTTCATTTGAAATCGGTCAAGTTGCAAAAAAATGTATAGTATAACTAACTCATTCGCGATGAGCTACGTCAAAATATTTTACGGTTTCCTTCTCCTTCCACGTAGATAATTTCTAACCCAAAAGGAACAAAAAATCTAAAATGTAAGTTGAGATTCTGACTTTCCTTTTCTTAACACCCCTAGTGTATTTTATATTAAGCCTAAAAAAACTTTATATTATATATTTTTCCGTATCGATATTAGAATCTAAATTAAACTTCTACGCAATCCTCTTTCTGTACAACATTTTTATAAACTCCATTCCAGGAATTCCGCCTATATTATTTATTTAAACGTAGCTAGGGTGGTCAGCACTTGCACACGTTTAGTGTGCTCTTGACGGGTTTGTCGACATTAGATAGAGTTTTTTCATAAACGATTTTCTTCTCCAGGTCATTCTGGAATTTCTTAAGCATATCGTCTCCTTTCCTCTCCAGTTCCTCGCAGTGCTTCTGCAGAGCCTTGATCTCCTGTAAGTTTGTTGTCTTGTTTGCAAGCAATATGACATCTGCTGTTTCTTCTGCATTCTCTACCTCCTTGGTTTTTTCTGTGTCCATGTGCATAACTTTGTCGTCGTCGGTGTCTGCGTATGGTTGTGTGGTAGCCATAAGTTTGATCCAGCGCATCGTGCGTGGTGAAGCAGGCAAAAAAGCTCCAAGCGGGTATACCCTCTGTTAGTAGTCCTACCCCAGTTCCCTGGGGACAAGCCTTCGTTTAACCTGTCCTGAAATACACGAATAGACCAGACTCAAGCGACACACTGCAGATTCCGACCACTACAGCTTCCACGGACTCTCTAATCGAGGTCCAAAGATGCTGCGGATTCTTGATGCCCGGTTGCAGCTTGCACCTCGGCAGAACAAGCTCAGAGCAGACCCAAGCCGGTTGAAAAGCCGAACAAGGTTGGGAGCACTCTCAGTGTGCTGCAGACGTCACCAATCATGTGTTTGTTTCGCATGACGTACTTTATTCCCATCCTGCCCTCTGGTTCCAGTGAGTATTCCCCTATCCGCTCCCCGGGGACGCGTCGAATAGGAGTATCACAGACAGCTGCAGCAATACTCGGTTTGTAGTAGTAGTAGTTTTTTTCGTAGAGGAGGTGGAAATGCATTGACACAGTGAGTTCCAATCTAGGCTTTGTCACCTTTCTACCCAAACAAAGATGTACGGCTTCCTTAACGGGGCTGCCTCTTTAGATGTTGAGCATCTCATAGTCCCCGGAAGATGATCGGTGTGGGGCTTTCCCTCTTTGTAGCGCAGAGGTAGCTGAGACTTCAACTGAAGGCCTTCTTCGTAAAGTTTGATTTTGCTCATCTGTTGTTGTGCTACCCAAAGTGCCTCTTCAAATCTTCCTTTACTTGATCTGTACTTCGGTGCGGGGGACGAGCTTGCGCACGTTACCTTCCACCCCGACTGCCTTCCTGATAGCAGAGGACAGGTTGGATCTGCTCTCAGCTGCGTCTTCAACCTCGATGAAAATATCACCGTTCCTAGTCTGTCTTACGCCCTTGATTTTTACGCCAAGGATGTCAGACTTCTCCATGTTTTTGTGATCCTTTGGGAATTTGGCTTACGCTGATCCCTCAGCCGGTTTTATTAGAACCGCTTTGAAACATGCACTTCTAAGGCGCTCCTTCTTTTTTGGTGGCTTGGTGCAAGTTTCACCCTTTATTCCTCACTCTTCGGGGTTGATGTACTTGCTCCATTGGCGCGCTGACTGTTAGGTCAACACCCTGCGGTACAAAACTGTAGAACTACTTGGCCCTATCTACACCCGTATTCATCTTCTACGTCACATCGATTGATTGGCATGAAAATGTTTCTCTTCGTCTGGCACAAGTTCTGCATTTTTTCCAGCATGCCCTGTAGCTCCTCATTAAACTGTTTATTCTCATCTCCACTCTGCTTCACAAAATCCATATCGTTTCTCACCTCCAACTAAACTGAGTCATTTTCTTTTAGCAATTGTAACAGATGCGTCACCATATGCCTATAGGCATATGTCCTGTAGCCCAAAAGTTCTCTACTCTTGTATTTTTCTAAATTCTACTTGTATAATGATTACTTCCTTATAAGAATAAAGAATCAAGTAAATCTTCCGTCAAATGAGCTCAAATAAAAAAATGTTGAGTTTTATGTGTTAACAGTTACTGATAAAAAGTTGAGTACAATTCAGTGTATATATTACCACTGGTTAGGGACATGTAGCAGATACAAATACCTATATTACCGAAATTTTCTATCCATAATCTCATTCCCACCCAAAGTGAGATATCGTGTTGAAAGTTTGGGAAATTAATCAAGTGGTACTAAGGAAGCTTTCTCTGGTTCTAGATTACGAGTGCTAAACCAGGCACTCGAGATGATGTAAAGTTTGCAACAATCGTCCCCAATTTTTTGCAACATGTGACTATTCTTCAACCTGTTAAAGAGCTAACTTCACACTATTCAAATTTGGCTAATCTCATATGTTCGCGTGTGCACTGTTGGGCACTCCCGTTCTAAATATTTATGATTACAAGAAAGAATGTTGAGGAATTTTATTTTTTTTTGTAATTAAAGAGGCCATTGAAGTATTACGTAACGCATTTAGGCGTGTGGGTCACATTTGAGCGTTAAATTGATATATAATAATGTACTATAGGAAAATCATTACGTTAGAGGGGGTCATAATCAGCAGAACAAGCGTTACGTGTTACTTGAATGGACCAATAAACAAAATATCGGTAATGCAGATAGCTGCACGTGATACACGCTTTTAATGTATAACAAATTTCTAAATATTTGAGGTTTGTAGAAGTCACGTATATAATATTGTCAAAAAAAGTAATTATCGTGAAAAAGAGTTGCAAATTTTTAAATTAGAGACTTTTACTCAAAGTTGTTTGTTTGAAGCAAACTTTAGAGCAAGTGACAAACTGTGACGTCACGAATGACCGAATTTTCCATGTTATCTTCCAAACTGTTGCATCATGCAGACGGTGGTGAATGTAATCTCCTTTGTCGTAGGTAGATTGATATCTTGACAATGTTGAATGAAAGAAGAATATTTCGTAAATGAAATATAAAATAATTACTTATCAGACCAGGCGCGGATCCAGAGAGGGGCTTTAGGGGGGGGGGGCATCCAATAATTCCCCTTCCCCTCCACTCCCAAGGGGGTGGTTAATAATAATTTTAAAGTTATTTCTTCGCCTTGAATGTTTATTATAAATGATATAAATATATTAACCATGAATGTTATAAACATAATTAACACATGTTTAAATAGAAACCATGTTTTCATATTTACAAGCTGCGTCTTGTGTGTCATGGTATAATCAAGGATCAACAAGTATAAAATATTCATAAAATTTTCGAAGTCAAGCATAAACAATAAAAAGATTATTTTTAAACAGAACAATTTAGGCGTCTATTTCCACTCTTTGCGATATTCATATTTTTGGTTCAGATCCGGGCTGAGGCAGACTTTTTCTTGTTCTTAAAAAATTATTTGTCTTAAGTAATCGTTTTAACGAATCAAAATTTGTATCAATTATAAATGCACTCTATTATGTTCAATTCTCTAAATTGAAGA
>JAABKJ010010306.1:0-10998 GCA_011634705.1 Andricus grossulariae
GCAAACTTATTTTAGTAAAGGGTATACAATTAAGACACTTTTGAACAATTTTTTCATCGAATTAACTATACCCCCTCTTTAAAACTCTATACCTCCGTTAGTTTTGTTCTGATTTGCATCAAATTTGGACACAATAATTTTGAAATGATGCACGTTCATATAAGCAAATAAAAAAAAAATTAAAATTTTTTTTTAAATACTATACCCTCCCCTTAAAGAGGGAAATGAGATATTATTTATGTGAAAAAATTTTATTTGCGAAAAAAAAAAATATTATAATTTACAGTACATTAAAAAAAGAATGAATGTACTCAGAATAATGGTGCCCCGTTTGGCGCCCACCGCCTACTCAGCTACTGCCTAACGAGTCGAGCGAACTGTCGATCCGCCGCATCAAAAACCTTTCGTGCGTCGCATAAGAAATAAAGTCCTAACTCAAAAACTAATAAGAATTTTTGAGTGTTCATGGTCTTAATTTAAAGCTGAGACCTCAGGCTTCATTTGAGCAAAGTTCCAAATTTTTCCTGTCACGTCCCTAAAGCATGCAGCGAGTTGAATTTGAGAAGTGAAAATTGGTCAAAATCTGCAATTACATCGATCTTTCTCGCACGCTATCTCGAGTTTGTAGGTGGTCCCACAATGTATATTATTTTATATTATGTTTATTTTTGATTTATATTAGTCGATGTTCGAACTCTCACCTAGGATAATTATTTTTATTATTGAGTATTAATTAAAGTAATCTAAATTTATATTAACATCCACTACCGGAGGAAATAATCTACACCCGTATTTTTTGATTAGTTGCCAAAGTGGGATACCTCTGGAAACCATTAACATTTTTTTAAAATTCTTTTTCATTATTTTTTTAAAATATTTATTAGAAAATAATGTGTTTCATCGTCGTTGACCATTACAAGTAAGTGCAAATATACAGTAATGAACATATTATTTGATAAGTATAAGCAGAGAGTGCAAGTCAGAAACAACGTCGATTACAATTACAAGATATTCATTAAAACGATATTGTAACGCACACAGTGACGCGTCAAGACCTAAGAAACCATTATAAATATTCCAAGACGCAATATTTTAGACATAAAAAGGCGAGATTACAGAGTTCTTACAGAGAATTAGAGTTAAGAAAGTATAACCAGTATTGTCCACTGGATGTATTGAAATGAAGTTCGAGACGTCATTTGACGAATTTTTTTTTTCAATTTTTAGCTCATATATTGTCCAAAAACATACAAAAAATGCACAGAAACCATTTCTGTATTTCCTAAGGCGAATCCAGCGACAAAAAACCGGAAAACCATGCTCGCAAAGATAGACGGCGAGCTCTCCGCCAACACGAAGAGGGGGTGAATTTTTAACCTACCCTATTCAAAAGGTACCATCAAGAGGTGTCGTAAAAGATTTTTTTAAGCCTTCTCCATTTGCGGACAACAGCTAAAACTGAGAAAAACCGCCGAAAACTCGTGCTGTCACGGATAGACGATGAGTTCTCTCTCAAAAAGAAGAGGGGTTGAATTTTCAACCTACCCTATTGTCTTCGTATGTATAAAGAAAGTACTTGATAAGGAGATATAAATGCACGCGCTATTCATTAATCGCACCAAGGTATTGTTTATAAATTAAAAAATTTAAATTAAAATTATTTTTTTCTCTTGGCTTGAACATTTTTTCGTATTGAAACATTTGTCACGTTTCTTTGCGAAATTTGCGAGCAATTTTGCCATGCCCGTACCATCAAAAGGTGTCAGAAATAAATTAAAAAACTTTTCCTCCATTTGCAGAGAACAGCTAAAATTGAGAAAAACCGCTGAAAACTCGTGCTGTCACAGATAGACGGTGAATTCTCTCTCAAAACAAAGAGGTCATGACTTTTTTAACCTCCCTATTCGAAATGTACCATCAAGACGTGTTAGAAAAAATTTATTTAAATTTTTTCCATTTGCAGACAACAGCTAAAATTGAGAAAAACCACCCAAAACTCGTGCTACCACGGATAGACGATGAGTTCCCTCTCAAAAAGAAAGGTACTATCAAGAGGTGTTAAAAATTTTTTTTTCTTCAATTTTTTCATTTGCGGACAATAGCTAAAATTACGGAAAACCTCCGAAAACTCGTGCTGCCGCGGATAGACGGTGCGTTCTCCACCAAAACGAAGAGGGGGTGACGTTTTTCACCAACCCTATTCGAAAGGTACTATCAAGAGGTGTTTGAAATTTTTTTTCCTTCAAATTTCTCCATTTGCGGACAACAGCTAAAATTGAGAAAAACCGACCAAAACTCGTGCTGCCACGGACAGAAGATGAGTTCTTTTCCAAAACGAAGAGGAGTTGACTTTTTTAACCTACCCTATTCGGAAGGTACCATCAAGAGGTGTTAGAAAAAAAAATTTTCATTCGCGGACAACAGCTAAAATTGAGAAAAATCGCCGAAAACTCGTGTTGTCACGGATAGACGGTGAGTTCTCCCACAAAATGAAGAGGGGGTTACTTTTTCAACCCACCCTATTCAAAAGGTATCATCAAGAGGTTTTTGAAAAAAAATTTCAAAAATGTTCTCCATTTGCGGACAGCAGCTAGAATGGAGAAAAGCCGCCGAAAATTCGTGCTGCCACGGATAGAAGATGAGTTCTCTCCCAAAACGAAGAGGAGGTGACTTTTTTAACCTACCTTATTGGAAAGGTACCATCAAGAGGTGTTAGAAAAATAATTTTTTTTAAATATTTCCATTTGCGGACAACAGCTAAAATTGCTAAAAACCGCCGGAAACTCGTGCTGTCATGGATAGACGGTGAGTTCTCTCCCAAAACGAAGAGGAGGTGACTTTTTTAACCTACCGTATGCGGAAGGTACCATCAGGAGGTGTTGGAAAAAAATGTTTCCATTTGCGGACAACAGCTAAAATTAAGAAAAACCGCCGAAAACTGGTGCTGTCACGGATAGACGGTGAAGTCTCCCTCAAAACGAAGAGGGGGTGACTTTTTTAACTCAACCTATTTAAAAGGTACTATCAAGAGTAGTTTGAAAAAAAATTTAGAAATTTCTCCATTTGCGGACAACAGCTAAAATTGAGAAAAACCACCCAAAACTCGTGCTACCACGGATAGACGGTGAGTTCTCCCACGAAACGAAGAGGGGGTGACTTTTTCAACCCACCTTATTCGAAAGGTATCATCAAGAGGTTTTTGAAGAAAATTTTTCAAAATTTTCTCCATTTATGGACAATCGCTAAAATTGAGAAAAACCGCCGAAAACTCGTGCTGCCACGGACAGAAGATGAGTTCTTTTCCAAAACAAAGAGGAGTTGACTTTTTTAACCTACCGTATTCGGAAGGTACCATCCAGAGGTTATAGAGAAAAAAATTTCCACTTGCGGTCAACAGCTAAAATGACGAAAAACCGCCGAAACTCGTGCTGCCACGGATAGACGATGAGTTCTCCCCCAAAACGAAGAGGCGGTGACTTTTTTCACCTACCGTATTCGGAAGGTACCATCCAGAGGTAATAGAGAAAAAAATTTCCATTTGTGGACAACAGCTAAAATTGCGAAAAACCGCCGCAAACTCGTGCTGCCACGGATAGACGATGAGTTCTACCAAAAAGGTCCGCAAATGGAAAAACTTTTTAAAGATTATTTTCTAACACCTCTTGATCGTACCTTTCGAATAGGGTAGGTTAAAAAAGTCACCCCTCTTCGTTTCGGGGGAGAATTCACGGTCTGTCTTTGCAAGCATGGTTTTCCGTGTTTTTGTCGCTAGATTCGCCTTAGGAAATATAGATATGGTGTCTGTGCATTTTTTCACGTTTTTGGACCATATGTGAGCCAAAAATTACAACAACCAAAAATTCGTCTATCCGTGGCAGCACGGGTTTTCGGCGGTTTTTCTCAAGTTTAGCTGATGTCCGCAAATGGAAAAACTGAAGAAAAAAAATTTTTAACACCTCTTCGATGGTACCTTTCAAATAGGTGTGGTTGAAAAAGTCACCCCTCTTCGTTTGGGGGGTGAACTCATCGTCTATCCGTGACAGCACGAGTTTTCGGCTTTTTTCCTCAATTTTAGCTGTTGTCCGCAAATGGAAAAATTTCTTTAAATTTTTTTTCTCACACCTCTTGCTTGGACCTTTGAAATAGGGTAGGTTAAAAAGGCCACCCCCTCTTCGTTTTGGAGGAGATCTCACTGTCTATCTTTGCGACCATGAGTTTTCCGTGTTTTTGTCGCTGGATTCGCCTAAGGAAATACAGAAATGGTTTCTGTGCATTTTTTAAATGTTTTTGGGCAATATGTGAGCCAAAAATTAAAAAAAATTGAAAAATTCGTCAATCTGTGGCAGCGCGAGTTTTCGGCGGGTTTTCTCCATTTTAGCTCGTGTCCGAAAATGGAAAATTAAAAAAAAAAGAAAAAATTTCTAACACCTCTTGGTGGTATCTTTCGAATATGTGTGGGAAAAAAAGTCACCCCCTCTTTGTTTCGGGCGGGAAAATCACCGTATATCCGTGACAGCGCGAGTTTGCAGCGGTTTTTCTCAATTTTAGCTGTTGGCCGCAAATGGAAATTTTTTTTTAAATTTTGGATAAACTTCCGAAAAGGGTGGACCTTCCATTCTCTTTAGGCTCCATATACTCATGTATTTTGACTCGCTGATTACTAATATGATAGTAAAAATTGGCGCAAACTTGATTTTCATGATGAAAACGACAAAAACCCCATAAAATCATGTTTTTTTGCATTTATCTCAGTAATTATTCAAAATCCAAAAAAAGTTTCTTAGTTTCGGCTCGAAACTTATGTATTTTGACTCGCTGATTATAAAAATGGAAGTGAAAATTGGCGCAAATTTTATTTTCATGGTGAAATCATCAAAAAACCATAAAAGTAATGGTTCTTTGGGTTTAGCTCAGCTAATGTGTAAAATTAAAAAAAAATGATCCAAGCAAAAGTTGTAGACCTCATCGGAATACACATTTTATTTTTGAAGCATTTTTTCATAGAAATGATAGTTTTCCAGAAAATCGGTAGTAAATAGATTTTCATGTTAAAAAACCATAAAACCATAAAAATCATGGTTTTTTGAAACACAGGGGTAACTTCCCGCCCCCTCCCCGCACGCGGCGTTGGGAAAGGAGTACGGGTACGATCTTACATTAATTTTGTAAAAAGTCACAGGGGTTCCTTCCCGCTCCCCACGAAGCGCTGGAAAAGGGGTAGGGGTACGAACTTATAATATTTTTGTAAAAAGTCACAGGGGTGCCTTCCCGCTCCCACGAAGAGCAGGAAAAGGGTTAGGGGTACGATCTTATACTATTTTTGTAACTAGTCACAGGGGTGCCTTCCCGCCCCCCACGCGGCGTCGGAAGAGGGGTAGGAGTACGACCTTAAATTAATTTTGTAAAAAGTCACAGGCGTGCCCTTCCGCCCCGCACGAAGCGCTGGAAAAGGTGTAGGGGTGCGAGCTTATAATATGTTTGTGACTAGTCACAGGGGTGTCTTCCCGCTCCTCACGCGGCGTTGCAAAAGGGGTAGGGGTACGACCTTACATTAATTTTGTAAAATGTCACGGGGGTGCCTTCCCACCCCCACAAAGAGCAGGAAAAGGGTTAGGGGCGCGATCTTATAATATTTCGGTGACCAGTCACAGGAGTGCCTTCCCACCCGCCACGCGGCGTTGGAAAAGGGGTAGGGGTGCGACCTTACATTATTTTTGTAAAAAGTCACTGATGAATGTATGCATTTATATATTTTATGTATTTTTTAACATGAAAATCGATTTACTACTGATTTCGTGAAAAACTATCATTACAATAAAAAAAAACACTTACACATTCATAATCAGCGCGTCAAAATACATAACTGTCAAGCCGAAACTAATGGATGTATGGACTTATGTATTTTATTAATTTTTCAACATGAAAATCGATTTACTACTGATTTTCTCGGAAATTATCACTCGTATGAAAAAATTCTGAAAACATAAAATGTATATTTCGAGGAGATCTACAACTTTTATTGGAAACATTTTTTTGAATTTTGAATAATTACTGAGATAAATGCAAAAAACCATGATTTTATGGTTTTTTTTATGGTTTTCACCATGAAAATCAAACTTGCGCCAATTTTCACTATCATATTCGTAATCAGCGTGTCAAAATAAATAAGTATACGGAGCCCAAAGAAAATTGGAGGTCCACCCTTTTCGGAAGTTTATCCAAATTTTTTTTTAGCAGTGCAGAATGTCTCACAATAATTTCAGGGTTATTTCTGCTGAAACGCCAAGAAAAAAAATGGTTTGTTAGCAGTGCAGAATGACTCACCAATATGAAAAATAACATAATGAAGGATCAAATTAAATAATTATTAATGTGGAAGCTTTTTAAACCATTCTTTACATTACCTGCTGATTTTAGTCCCGAATGCGCCATATTAGTCGCATGTGAATAGTATTTAATAAAGGTTTTTCACATAAAACTTTATCAATTTTACTCAAAATATTAAACTTAAAAGCATTCAAGAAACTCGAAACAGAATATTTCCAAAAAACTTCATAAGTTTACATGAAACTTCTGTAATTTTTTACTTGTTTTTAGCTTCTCTGACAATGCAAGCGAAAGAACCAAAACTAACTTTTCGTCATAAAAATCTGGCTATCAATTTAATTATCCTAATTTTTTAATAATGTAACGTTGAAATATATATATACATGTAATGAAACTACCTCCGCAAGCAGAAAATGCGTTAATACTCGAAAACTCGAATGCGCCACATTAGCCGACGCGCCGCGTTCGCCGCCGCTCCCCTATTAATATATATATATATATATAATACATATAGAAGTTGTTCTTATATTTAGTGAAATTATATTTATACAACTATCAGTATAAACAAATCTAAAATATCTAATAAAAAACTTTCTTTTTTTTTCAGTTTCGGAAGTGAAAAAAATTAGACATATGTTTCACAACCAGCCATGAAATTAAAATCTGAAATCGAAATTTAAATTGTTTGATTGGAAACGTGCAAGGAAAATTTCGAAATTGGACAAATTTTGGGAATTTTACGTTTTAAAGGTTTAGAATTCACCGTCATTCAGTTTTAAAAGGTTTCAAATTCAAACTCTAAAATCCAAAAACCTGAGCACTTAATTAAAAGTTGTCAAATGTTTACGATTCAATTTAAAAATGATTTAATGTTAAATGCCATGCAGTTTAATGTTGTTTCATATTGTATTCTTAAATTTAAAAAAAATGCATTTTTGAAATTCAATTTTTTTTCGGTTTTTCAAATTTTTGAAACCTAGAATTTAAACTATATTCTATTTTGTCTGTATTAATTTTTAAACTGTTTACTTTTCAATGCTTCGATATTTAATGGTTCAATTTTCTAATTAAATTGATTTTTTAATAATCAATAATACCTAACAATTTTTTTAAAATCTTTTATACTTACATTTCTTACTCTCTTGTGTTCGGGGGTTCCCACAACTCGTACGACACATATATTGTCTAAAATTTCGTTCATATGAGTCATATTTGATAAATTTGCAAGCTTTGTTACTTGCGCATTGTTTAATTCATTTGGGATATGGCGAAACTGTAAAAATATTAATGTGGAAATTATTAAGAATAATAAAATGCTAATCTTAAAAGCAATGCATATTTTTCTCCCAGTTAAAAATATTTGCGTGGAATTCCACAAGAAAATTCGGGTTGTATTTTGGAACAGTCCACGTGGAAATCCACGTTGAACTTTAAACATCTGGGTCTTTGTATTTAATGTACATAATAAAGGAAAAAATGTATTAAATTCTCATAATTCTTAACATGATTCACACATTGTCTTAAAAATAAAACAAATATTTGAATTAAAATGCTTCTAAACTTAGAGGCTTTTCATTTCATTATTAATAAGTTCTAATATATTTTCAAACTCCTTCAAATTTATCTATTGACTTTTTTTCTCTGAAGACATATATAAAAAATTCGTTTAATATCTTATAAATAAAATAATAATAAGGAACTTTCTTTTTTTTCAGGTCAGAAAGTGAAAAACTAAACACATATGTTTCACAATCTAATGAAGGATAAATGGCATGATACTTTACTATAATATGTCTATGAACCGGTACTCACTTTTAGATCTTTGAATGAAATTTGTGCCTGCGCAGATACACATAGCAACGAAATTGAGAGGATTACAAATATGAGTAACTTAAGCATGGTTCGAATTTCCAGTGAGCTGCGATTGAGCTGAAACAGAACAAAATAAGGGAATTGTGTGAAATGAAATCACTAGAACTGTCATCTGTCTGAAGATACACAATTTAGAGAGTAATTAACATCACGCATGCTTGTCAAGAAAGGTTCCATGTTCCCAGCTGCAATTATAATTACTTAAATTTAAATGGATACAAATAATCCGGTTACGTCAGGTTTTTAAAAGTAGCTTACCTTTGTTTAGAATGTTAGCCTCTATTCATGTGATTGTATTCCCTTATTGTTTTGTGCTCAAGATCGACTGCTTCACTGCCACACTGATATATGCACGGCTTTCTGCACCTGTATCTTACCAGTATTTTACTGACGTGGTATAGTTTCCCTGGAATGTAGCGCCATCATCGGCAGAAAGAACAATTTGGAACGCTGTAAAGTAGGAAACTGTTTTTGCTAATTTAACCAGAATTTATAGAAGTTTATTGCAAAATTATACAGTTTTTGAAAATGTTTCATTTCCGTTAGAAGTTAGGACAACAATTAGACGGAATTCCATTTTCTACTTAAACTCATAGATCCAATTTTAAGGTATTTTATGTTTGTAATACATTTTTAGAATAAATATGTACCTATAATGATGTTTCTGAGATAAATTGAAGTTCGCTAAACTTGAAAGATCACAACTTTATATCAGGGGTCACAGTCCGTCCCCTTTTCATCTATCCCCCCCTCTCCCCCGTTCTCGCTTAATTCAATTTGAAAAAGCCCTAAAACACCCCGTTTTCCCCACTTTTTACAAGGTTTTCATTCTTATCTTAAGAATCATGAACATAAATTCAAGATATTAGAAAACAAGACGCTTTGAAAGAGATTCCTTTTATCGATGCCAATTTCAAATATTTCCTAAACGATATTAATTTGCTAAATTAGTAGGTTTGAAGGACATCGTCGGCAGCTAAGAAATCACCAATGAATCAATCGAGAAAGTAAGCTCGAAAGATAAATCAATTCTGTAGTTGCAAATCAACAAAATGCTCTAACAATAGAAATAGGGAGATTTTTCAGGAAAAAACGGAATAAATATTTTAAATAAAATCAATGTTTATACTACCTATATGAAATTCAATTTTAATAGCTTCAAGTTGAATTCTCAATAAAAACATTAAATTTCAACCAAGAATAATAATTTTCTTCTAAAAAAGACGAAGACCAAATAGAATGATAAATCTTCAACCAAAAAAAGAATAATTTTTTATCAAAGTAGTTTAAATTTTAACCAAGTAGTTGAATTTTCAGTGTTGCTATTGAACCTGGAAAACCTGGGAAAAATGTGGAACAGTCCTAGAATTTCGGAAAAGAGCGTGAGAATTTTTATTGCCATTTCGTCTTGAAGTTTCAATAATTATCTTAGTACTTTTGTTCTTATTTTACAAATTCAGATTCATAGGAATTGATTACCAATTTTTTACCACATTCATTTTTTTAACTTTGTTTAGAATTAAATAATAGTCGAAAAAAGTCTTTTAAATTTTGCATTAATTACTCATTGTACGCATGTATAAGAATGTTTCTGCAAATTATATTGCAAACAGTACAATGCTTTAAAACTGATTTGAGTTCAAATTTTGAATAGAATTTTTAAAAACGTCCAGGAAATTTATCAAAAGTTGACCTGGAAAACCTGGAAATGTCCAAGAATTTTGAAATCCGACTTCTATAGCAACCCTGATTCTCAACCAGAAAAAAATGAAGTCTCAACAAAAAAGGTAATAATTAATATTTAACCCAAAAATATTTTAATATTAAATAATAAATACTTGAATTCCTTGAAAAATAATACGACTTTTCAACAAAATAATTGATTTTTGGGTCAGTACACGTCAGAAATATCAGGATCTGCAGATGGTTGTTCGATTTTAATAAAACTTTGTGAAATTGTAATGCTATACAATAGTATATTGTGTATCGAGGGCGTAAAGGAGGCTTTTTTGACAAGTATCCGCAGTCACACGAGGCAAAATAGTTTTGCGCCCTTGATACACACCATACTTTTTGTCCCCCTACTTGAAAACAAGCATGTGAAGCAGATAAGGGGGTTTGATGTACTTGACAATTTTAAGCGTACTTTGCAGAAGGGAGACTGTCGGGTATAGCAATACAATTTTTTCGAATATAAAGATCAATTCATCCATGTTCTCACTTGCGGGGTGTACTGTATGCGTAGCGGGCGTAAAGTTTCATGTAGTCTTGTTTCTAAATCAATTAGTAAAAAGTTTTCAGTTGTCTCGGACAATCATATTTGTGATACATGCCGACTAGAAATTCCAAATCATAGATTTGATAGTCAAGTAATGCATATCCAAAGTTCTTCTGATACAATGGAATTCAAGCAGGTTGAAAACTTGCCTGAAGCTAGTAATGATTTTTCTAAAGAGATTGAATTTGATCATACTGAACACCTACTTCCATTTGCTGATTATTTCGATGAAGATTTAGAATGTGACGTTGAAAGAGAAGACAATATTTCACAAAGAAAGAAGGTAGCCGAGATTAAGAAAGCTCTTGACATTTAAATGAAAAAAGCATTCAATTGTATTGAAGATGACTGTAGTAAGAAAGATATAGAAGAACTTACTAAAGAATGTAAAGAAGAATTGGATAAAAAACCAAGTAAATCTTACGCCGTTCAACTGTTGACTAAGGTACCAAAAGGTTGGGGAATTCGCAAGATAGAATCAGAGTTTAAAGTACCATATAGTTTAGCTCGTAAGGCAATAC
>JAABKJ010010307.1:0-10998 GCA_011634705.1 Andricus grossulariae
ATAGTTAAGCTAGGTAAAGATGTGTCAAAAAAATGGGATCAAACTAATGTTGTTTATAAAATTGCTTGTAAAAATTGTCCTGTTTGTTATGTGGGTAAAACCAAAATAATGTTAGAAGTACGTAGAAAAGAACACAAAAATAACAGAAAAAGGAAATTTGTTATAAATGTACATTGTAGTTCTCATAAATATGAATTTGATTGGAAAAACGCAACAATTCTTGATTTTGAAGCTAACTATCAAAAAAGATTAATATCTGAAATGTTACATATTAAGATCAACAACAATAGCATTAAAAAAAAAGATGATATTTATACATTCAATCACAGGTACAATCCAGCGTTACAAAGTTTAAAACTATAAGTTTTCATCCATAATAATTCGTTAATTGTACGTAATGCTTTTGAGTATAAATACCACCTCTGAGCCCCAACACCTGCAGTTATAGTCCTCACTTTAGAGATGACGGTCTAGTGTTAGACAAAACCCAAATTCGAATTAGTCGACAAGAGAAACACTTAATTTCTTGTCTACTTAAAAAAATTTTAATTGTGCGTGATTTCTTGATAGTATTATATAAGGTGAAGTTAGAAAACAAATTTGTGAGTTTTATTGAAATTTACCCCCCTATGATCGACAATAGAAAAAACCTATTATTCAACATAAATATGGAGGGTGATACTTATTTTTGTGAAAAAAAAGGATGATACTTTGAACAACTCAAGGTTCTGTACTGAAAAAAATTGATGCGAATAATGAATCAAACTGATAAAAATGGATTTAAAAAATTCAATCAAGAGCATTTTTCAATTCCGTTCTTCATGTTTTTTTTAATGTTTGATCTCCTCAAATTTTTTTAAATTCATTTTTATCAGTAGAAAGTGCAAAAGTGTGTTTACCAAATTTTAAAAGCTGGCTCAACAAAAAATTGGTAACACCCAAAATCTTTGTAATAATAAATTAAATCCCCTTTATCTCCAGTTTTACCTCAAATTTAACTACTGAACCGCTGTATTCTTGAAATATCCAAAGAATACGTTATACATAATACTTGACTTCAATGTTTTAATTTTTCCCTTTAATTTTTATAAACAATTAAGTGAAACAATGAAGAATATTTTAAAGTCATTTTCTAAATATCATGGATACAAATGAAGCTTGTTACGGGAAATGTCGAAATATCAAAATTTTGTACGAATCTCAGTTTTTCGACAATCGTATCGTCTCAATGGAGCGGAAAGTAGTGGGACGGGTAGTTTGGTATGTTGAGGGTTGATGCCGTTCTGGAGGGATAGAGCACGATGATGGTGGGGCAGGCGTGCCAACCCGTGTCAGGTACTCTACCACGCGGTCGTCCGCAGTCAGTCTTATCGAAAACATCCCGCGTTCCTATACTGCGAGAACCTTTGCGACTTTGCGACGACGGAATCCAAAGAATAAACAAAAGAAAAAACTTACATAGGTAGCTTCAACACATACTTCATTCTTGAAAAATAAAATGTATTCCAGAATATCGTTTTGAAACGTTGGTACTTCAGCCTTACTTCTTTTATCTGATTTAAGGATCAACGACTGAAAAGTTTTTAAACTTTGCTTGACTTTTTCTCAAACTTTCTTTCAAATTGAATAGAGTGGACTTTGCATTTTCGATAACGACATTTTCATAAAAGAAGTAGAACTTTATACTTTTTTGTGTCTTCTCACTATTCAGTGCTTTCGTTTTGTTTCAAATTGGCAGTGATCTTGTTCAAACTATCAAAGGTCAGTTCCTGCAGATTTTTGTGGAATAGTAACGTTTTTACAGGTTTGTCTAATTCTACTTAAAAATTTACAAATTATTACAGTAGCAGTAGAATACTAGACAATCTAGTGATTCTCCTTCTTTTTTTTTAACAAATTAGGTCTCCTAAGTTGTTTTAAAGTATATTAATTTTGTAGTTTTAGATCATCGCTATATATATATTTTTAGAATTATATCAAAATTCTATTCAACAAAAAAATGTTTTTTCATTGCGTTTTATCAAGTTCTTTATAAAGGTGCAATTGGGAACAGCGGTGATAAATGGTCGACCGCACTTTATCTGAGTCTGGTTTTCAACAGTTTATTCTCACGCGAAGATTATAACAGTTAATGAATTATCTGCAGCTTGTTAAAATTGGTATCGTGACATTAATCACTCTATTACTGCCTCCTCAATGAGTGCTTGAACGACGTTGCGACCTCTCCTGCAATTACTTTTTTACATGACAAGGCTCGAGTGTCAGTGAAAAATAATGTTCTTGGTAAGACAAGAGGGCTTTTAAGCACGTATGCAAATTATGGCCCGAAGACGTTCCAGAAACGTCCTGCAGAATACTAGTATTCAAAAGTTATTGATACTAATTATAGACCTGTGAATTTTATAATTTCTATTATGACTTTTTAAAAATAATGATTATCTGAATACTTAATTAAACTCAATATTCTTTATCTCAAAATAATATTACTGATGATGTCATTTTATTCCAAAAACATGATTTTTATGAAAATAGTTTAAATTTCCAAAAAACATTTATTTTAATCATGTTTTTTGCAAATTAAATTTGTTCTTACTATTTGCTTCTTATCAATTTTTGAAAAATGGTCGAATTCAAACAAATGATGGCTTTTTTCGATAGGGAATATTTTCTACAACTCTACTGTCACCAATTTGAAAAAGTAATTTTTTCTATGTCTCAAATCTTTAAAGCCATTTCTTTAAAGAAAATATTTTTAAACAAATAACTTTATTTGAAGATTCTTAAAATCATAGAAAAATATTCAGAATATGATTATGATAAATCAAGAATTCGTGAAAAATCCTATCGATATTATGGTAGTCCAATTTTTTATTGGCATTAAAATAGTTTGAAATTGTCGAAACATATGAAGGGTGGTAAAACTGAACTAGATAACTACCATTTTTTCGAAAATGGGTTTTTTGCATACAATATTCTTAAAAATTCAAATACTTGATGAAAATATTTGTTCGAATTCTCATTTTTTATAAAGTAATACAAAAATGAAATTTAATTTTTAGTTAAAATTTTAGCCTAGTATTTTAACGTGGCAATATTTTTTTTCTTTCCTTCACGATATTTTTTTAAGTTATCATCGTTTACTGGAAAAAAATCTGCTTACAGTTTCTTCACCGAATAATCGTCTAACAGAATAATTTGTTCGTATCAAACATTTGTTATTCCTAATCAGCTTCTTCATATCTCTGGAGAAACTTGATATTCTTGTGCAAAATTGAAGATTCGATTTTAAATCCTTACCGAAAACTGATTTTCGAAACCTGTGAAATTGTAACCTCAAAATTCTTGGACGATTTACTCGCAATTGTTTCACTTTTTTAGGTTAAAAATGGTTACCCCCATTCAGAAACTCAATATCTCGGGAGAAATTATTTATTTTTTATTTAAACTGAAGATTACATTTTTATCGCAATTCGCAGTCTAGCATGTTCCTATTTGCAGTCAGTGTCACTTTGAGATTGCCAGCTGACACATCTATTTCCTCGAAACTGGATAACTTTTTCTAATCAAATTTGTGATTTGAATTTTACAGAAAGTTTTTTCGCACTTCTGAAAAATTTCGATTTTGTTGGTTATCTAGTTCTGTACTGTTACCTTTCATATATAGTATAGGTGAAAGGAAAAAAGTTCCGCTTTCTTTCAAGCCTAAGATAAAACTCGAGAAATGCTTATAGCCAATAAAAAGGGCGTGGGAATTTCTATTGAAACTGTACTTAACAACATTTTTTTCTTGATATTAAACAATATTTTTTGTAATTGAAGTTTTTCTTACTGTCGTTTCTAATCAGTTTTTTAAAAAGTGTAGAATTTTAATCAATTATGGCTTATTTTTTCGGAGAAACATTCCCTACAGCCCTACCATTTCCAGTTGTCAAAATAAGTAAACAGTAGGGTTGTAGGGGATGCCCCACCCCAAAAAAGGCACCATTTACTAAAATTCGACCTTTTTTCAAAAATTGGTAAGGAGAGATAATGGGAATTAAGTCAATTACAAAAAATATTGTTAGAATAATTTTGTTGTGACTTGTAAAATTGTTTCATTGAGAATACTTTTTTTTAATTTGTAAATACATCATCGGTAATATTACTTTTATTCTTGAAATCATAGAAAAACTCCTTATTGCACAGATATGATTTTTGACACGAAACCTTTACCTTAACAAACTTGAAAACTTTTATTTTAAAAGGAATTCTTTTGTACGAATTATATATTTTAAGGATATACTCTGCGTACAGTTGATATCAGAATCAATCAAGTCTTTATAATGATTAATAAATTTGACGAAAATTGACTCATCGTTAATTGCTGCACATTTTTAAGAAGAAATCTAAGTGAATTTTAGGTAAAAATTTTTTAGGTTTTATAATGAAAATTGTAAATTTCAAAATTACGTTTGAAAATTGTTTAGGTTATAATTATGTATTTAAAAAAATGTATTTTGAGTTTTGTGCTTCAGCTTCAATTGCAGGTTAAAGCTGCAATTCCTTCCAAATTAAGAGATTGTTAAAGTTCAAATTTATAATTGTATATATTATGTAAATCATCAAATGTGTAATTAATTTTAAAAAAGCATGTCATATGGAATACAATTTATCCGTCAAATTTTATCTATTCAAATACTGATTTCCTAAACTCTTAATAGATATTTTAATATAAGAATAATACCATAAGCACTGATAGGACATTAAGAAAGCTTTAGTACCTAACGAAAAATATTTATCATTTAGAATTTTAAGATTATTCTGTTAAATTCTCGACACACAAACATTAGAATCGACAGAGAAAACATTGTAAATTATATATTTTCAATGTCACTTCTTATATTTCTGTGCTAATGAAAGTCAATTAGAAATACAAAAAATACGCCCTTTTATTCTTTAAGTGATTTTATCGAGTTGAAAGGAAATTAAATTGCAGAGCAGAAATAAAAAACCAGGACAAATAGCCATTCAGTATTCAATTTAGATAAATTGTTTGAAAATGAAAGTTATTAGTAATTAGATTTCTAGATTTTAAATAGAATATGGGAATATTTTGCAATTATTCTGAAGTTAACTACAAGTAAAAATTATTTCCCTTTATTATCGATCCGTACATAAAATTATGAGTTATTAGATTTTTAACTTTCCCATTGAATCTATTAATTGCCGTCGTAATTTGTAAATTACTTGGCAATTGGATTAATTTTAAGGAATAATCAATAATAAAAAATATCAAGGATTTCTTATATCTATTAAAAGTAGGTCGTATTGATAATATTTGGTCGGTGGTATAAAATACTTTTGCGATAAGAAACTGCTAGTTCACCCTTCCAGTTCTTTCTATATATATATAGGTACAGAGTGACATTTTGAAATTATCGCGGAGATTCGATCAGGGGTTGGTAACGTGAAAAGATAAATAGCTGGAGGGCTAGTCGTGGTTTATTTTTTATATGTAGTCTACAGAAGTATATTAAGATGGCCGACAAGGTGATTTGATAAAAATCAAACATGCCAACAAAAATGAAGTCGATGACTCGGCGTCTACTGTGAACTAAAATTTATTTATCGTGAGTATAAACAACATTAACAACTTTATTTTTTTCTAAAAAATTAAAGTCTCCTTCAGTATCGGGTTTTAGGAAGTGCATAAATTTAATTATATAAATTTGGTCAAGAAATTGTATTCCCTTTATTACTGGCTCACGAGTAGATTGCAATTTATTTTCATCCTGCTCGCGAAATCTAGCTTTCCCAAATAACTTTTGAGTGATTAGAAAAAAAATGATCGTCTATAATATAAAATATAAATAACGTAATTGTAAGTAAGCAAAACAAATACAATTTTATTTGCAGTTGAAGAATAAATACGTTAAGAAAAGAGAGTAGAGCAGCTAGGACAAAAAAGAAGAATAAAAAGTAATCACAAAGGAGGGAAACAAATTTTATAGTTTGATTTGCTTCCGTATTAACATATCAAAGTATTCTTTGTACACCATTTTATGTAATCTGATTAAATTTCAATATTTAGCTTTGATACAAGGATTTAGAACTAAAATTGTTTTTGGAAAAGGCAACTGTTTTCGCATTTTTAAATTGTTCTAAAAATTATTCTAAATATACACCTATATAAATGCAATAATAAGACATTTTTATAACATAAAATCGTGTAATTTATCAAAGTTTTCGAATTACAAATTATAGTTTCATTCCTCACCCAACTAATTTTGATTAGTTCAATTTGGAAAGTATAATGTCCGATATTGAAGGAGTTTTCATTAAAAATTGATCATTCATCAAATGGTTTAAATTTTAAGTTGTGCAAATTATACATTCTAATTAATCATTTCTTCACTTTAAACAGCAACAATTCGCTTTTGAAAATTTGTATATATGGTGAGTTGCTTTAAAACTTTAAATTTTGAAATTATCCAGCTTCAAACATTATGGTTCAAATTTTAAGGAAAACAATATTTTTAAAGTCTTGGTTAAAAGTGGTCCATTTTAGTGTTATTGAAATCAAAATGGTTTAATTTTAAACGGTTAAAATGTAAAACTGTGCATTAGTTTAATTACCTGAGAGAAACTTATGTAGTTTTAAATTGTTCATACAATATTCCTTGCTAAAATCAGAGTATTGAAAATACTGTTTGAAATAATTTTATAGTAAAACACTAAGTTGAAGAAACCTATTTTAAGCCAATCAAGTTCAGTGAAAATAGGTTATTTTGTGAATTTTTGAGGTACTAGTTAGTCACCAGAACTTGAGATAAGCGAATCACGATATTTTTTCTCCTTTAATTTCACTGGCTCGGAAATTGAATTCCCAGTTTAATCGATAGGTCGACGTTGTGACGAGGCAATGAGAAAGTAGAGTAAGGGGTCTAGGGGGCCTAGAACGAGTCGGGATTGGTTAGAGACCTTGCCAAAAAATCAGGTGCCCCTTGGGGCTTTATTCAGCTTCCATTGAAATTATTTGGAACAAAACGCTTGGTCTATTTGGCAATCGTAATTTATCGGCAGGTTGTACTATGCGAATCGAAAAGGTCGTTACAAAATTTACGGTTTTTCGAACTATCCTGGGAACTCTCGCAATAGGTTTGTCCATCGTAACAATATTTTTTATTCTATAGAAATCACGTTATTATTGAAGTATTTGGAGACAGTTTGACATATTTACATATATTTTTGTTTTGTAAAAATATTTCAGTGAAAGACAGAAGCAGAGCAATATTATTGCTTCCTTGGTAGATAATTTTTGCTCTGAGAGGATTGGAGAAAGCTGCACATTTCTGTGTACGGTAATAGAAGGAACTTGATTGCTTGTTTTAAAATCGTTCGAGGTAGCAGAAGTATACAGTTGAAAATAGTTTAGACCAAAAGAATTTCAAAGTCAAAAATGTGAAAACTTTATAATGTTATACTAAGAGCATTCTAAATGGAATGAAATATTTAGTTTGGAATCATTTAGAAAGTGACATGTGGCAGTAGTGATATTTTAGTTTTAATATTAGTTTGAGGCTTAGCGCTGTTTTATATATTGATTTGTAGAAAAAAATTCTGCCATTCAGGAATGCTATTTTTTAATTTTAAATAACACAAAGAAAAACATTAAGAAAAAATATTGATTTAAAAAGATTAGATTTTTCTTTTGGGAATGGCTTTTTAACTAATTGTTTTTTAAATATTTCAAAAAGTATATCAAATTCCGCAGTGTATAATTTTTAGACTCTTGCAATTAATGGACAAATAATCTCCGACCTCTAACAAAGAAAAATCCAATCTGATCCAAACCAAGTGAATTCGACTTTTGTGACAAAAATTCATTTCCTTCCAATCCGATGAATCCGACTTCTGGCAAAAAATTCGTTCCGATTCAATTCAAGCTATACCGAAAAATTCATTCCTATGCTATCCATTCTTTACCAGCTTGAATGATTTTGTAAATATTCTAATGAATGAATTCACCACACGGAAAACAATTGTACTGTCTTACAGATTTTTTTGTTCGCATTATGAAAATCGTCTCGATGTGAAGGCATTATATGTATATACAAAAAAATCTCCTTTTAAAGGAGTTTGAAAAATTTACATTCTGACGATGTGCGAAGTTGATGTTTCATCAAAACTGTTTCTTTGCGTGAGCAATCTGAATTGCCGCACTAGTAAGATGCTAAGGGCGAAGTCCCATTGAGGTAGATTAGTAGAATAGTGGAACAGTTTTGACCAATGATGGTGACTGCTAGAGCTTGTGCAGGCACGTCATTTGTCAAAACTGTTCCACTATTTTACTAATCTACCTCCATGGTACTTGGCCCTAAGAAGCTTTGAAATTTATATATTACAATTTTCTGAAGTTTGACCCCAATAGTTTCTCAATTTATAGTAAAAAAAATTTTCTAATATAAGAAAAAGGAATATTCATGCCATAAGATGTGAAACTCTCACAAATAAAAATACAATTATTCTTCATTTCAGTTCTGTTTTGTCAATGAGTGAAGTAACTTGCTGATATCGATAGGCAGCTTATATTTTTTTCCGGGTATAATTGATGACAGAATTCTTTAGTCCCTTCGTATATAGAAATAACTACGACATAATTTTAAGACTTCTAAATTAATGGGTTATTTTTACTGTGCGGTTTTTATTTTTTAATTAAAGTCTAGTTTGCAAGGAAAAACTTTATTCGGAAGTAATACGGAATAATTCGGAGTGAGAACGGATTCAGATGTAATAAAAACTTTGCTCATAAGTATGTGAAATCATTCGGAATGAAGTTTTGGAACCACGGTGGAATCATTTGGATGACTTCAGAATGAGAATATATTGAGGCAGAATGAATAATTCGAACACAATTATGTGTAATTATTTGGAATGACTGTGGATTGACAACGGAATCATGCGGAAAACATGGAAATTATTAGAAATGGCAGCGTAATCATTTATAATGAGTTCGGATTCAGAACGAAAACATTTAAAATTATTCTTCTTATTAAAGCGTGATGAAAAAATGTTTCGCAATGTTGCAGAATCAATCATAGTTATACCGGAATGATAGCAAACTCATTTGAAGTGAACTTGAATCCGCCAGCAAATTCACGTGGAGTGAGCAGTTGATTCAGAATGATGTGAATTCGTTTGGATTGACTTCGAATGATGGACTGATTTAAAGATGAATCATCCAAAATGAATTTGATCTTGTCTACGGATTCAATCTGAACGAAACGTTTGTTCATGATGGTACGAAATCATGTGAATACAAGTTTTGGATTCAGTCGGTTACATTTTCAATATCCTAATTGTTCTTTACACAACTTCTGAATTAGATATCGATTAGTTTTGTAAAGTCAATACGTTCCTTGTGATTCTTCGTATTTACGTCGCAGTATCATATTTTTGAGCCATTGATAAACGTCAATTAAGTTTTATTGAACATTAGTTTTATAACTGATCTTGTGTCAAAAGTCATTTTTACTAATTGAACAACGATATTATGGGCGTCTACTATATTGCACTTTCCAGATGGGGGATTTGTTTCCTCGGGTTTATGTGCTTTTGTCCATAAAATCTTAGCGTCAGGTGAAATTTGTGTAAAGTTAGAATCCAGTGTGCAAAAAAAGTAAATCTTATATTGGACTTAACGAACATATCTTTCATAATATTTATATTAAAAATAACCACTTTTGAACAGTACACTCAGAAAAAAGTTTCTTCGGTTTAAATTAATATTTTGGTTGCCTTTTAACAATAAACAAATTAAATTTTAAGAAAAACGACACAAGGTACAATAAAATGTTTAATAAGAAAATTGTTCTCCTAAATTAGGTACACAAATTTTCTTTTGACAATTTTTTGATAGGACGCGCACTTTTTTTAAATTATAAAAACATGACAAAGTCTGTTTCAATATCAATGAACATTATCAATTGTAATATAATATAAATTATTTAAATGATTCACGTAGACGTCAATATATGGTGCTAATACAGGCTTGAAATATGCGGTGTAATTTTTACACGCTTGTCCCCCTAAACCTCTTCTTTTAGTAATTCATTTGAGTCAAAAGAATGTCTCTTTGAATTAAATAAAACCTATTAAAAAAAACTTTATAAATAAATACACACATAATTTTTTTCAAAACAAAATATAAAGTACGTTATTCTTTAGGATCAAATAAGGTTTTCTTTTTTTATTTGTAAGCATTTTCATGTTAAATTCAAAACATTTTATTAAAGAAACTATTCCTGTACATAACTCAAGTAAAATATTTTTCTGGGTGTAAATAACACAATTCTGAGTGATTGTCACAGGATATTTTTCGGGCTTCCATTTCGACTCCGGTCTCGATTACAAGCTTCCGATTAGGGAATTCAGCTTGGGCACAGGTGATTTCTTGTTTGTATTTGTCCCTAATCTAACTTCATCCCTTCCAGTAATCTGAGTCTCACAGTTGAGTCACAGCATCCGCAGACCAAATTCTGCGAGATAGAAGGGCGGCCAAAGATCCGTGACACGCCGACGGCATGTTCTTCTGATAATCTTGCTCAAGGATGTTTCAACCCTCCTATTATATTTCCCCTTGTAGGAATAGTCTTTACATTTCAAATTATATACCCAACCTAAATAAAGTTCCAGGTTATTATCTCGTAAAATCTCAAGGCTGACAATTTCTGATACTATATTTATCATTTAGTACTAATGCTAATTTATTGATCGTCGATGTTCAATCGCAACTTAATTTTTATGAGATTTTGTTGATATAGAAAAATCCGTACATAAGGTTACTCATTCCACGAAATCACAGAAAAGTCTAAACATTTTTTCTAATAGAATTGGATAAAAATTCTGCAAGCAGTTGACAACCATGTTGACAACCATATTCAACACAGAAAAAAATGAGGGTTCAGTAAAGTTGCGGCTCAAGTAAAAGTTGGTATCATTTAGAACTGAGGCTCCAAT